>JAMWFC010000117.1:4907809-5134546 GCA_027475525.1 Macrolepiota albuminosa
CCCTACCCCCCCATCCCCTCCCCCTCATTCAGTCAAAATATAGTTATGCTCTAACCAATCATAATCAGTATCAAAATTGGCATTGGATGTATTATATATTACCTGCGTTGACCCCAGGGCACCTGTACCCAAAATATGGGTCAAGACGGCCGTGTCTTGTCGTTGAGGATAGTGAAACCAAAGTCACGCTTGTTGATAATCGGCGGTCTATTTGGCGATCACGTTCCATGCAGATCCGCTGATGCCGAGCACCCGATGATCGGCAGTGTATTCGGCGATCACATTCCATGGGGATCCGCTGAATGCCAAGCATCTTAGGATCGACCATGTATGTGATCGGTGATATATTGTACCATTTGAGGCTTTGGAACGACACACTGCATAGGTCTTACGCAACTGGCAAGGAGTCTAAGTGAGTAATGACATTCCCATCCATCCTTTACGTTCAATTTCTACGACCTTTATATTGTATAAGCGTTGCATATGACATTCACAACACATGAAACAGTAAATGACGAAAACGCACTTGAAAAGTGTAGTTAAAAATACATGAACTTTGCAGAGGATTCAAAACTATCTGTATGGACACAACGCTCTTATCGTTACTTACGTACAAACTCGGGGTTTATTTTTATTTATTCATCTAAGCGATGTGGCGGTGGCTATGCATTCATAGCGGTAATAGAAGTAGAATCTTGATGCCATCATAACGAAAGGGTAGATAAGAAAAACATTTTGACCATCCATCCTTCTTTGACTATGTTGCGCCACTCTACCCCTAACCGTTCGCCTACGCCACCCCAGCCTGGTGATAACTCAACTGCTTCATGGCTACGCTACGAGGAGCGCCGAGAAATATACGAGCGCCGTCTAGACGAGCAGCGGATAGCAGCCCTTTTCCAGCAGCGTAAGTAGTTTTCCGGCATGTCTGCGTACTCACCAGGCACGCCCTCCTCCCCCCCAGAGATGGCAGGCCGGTCTATGGGATCAAGTTCATCGACACTGACATCCGACCCATTGGCACCAGAGAGGAGCATGCAGACAGCCGGTCCGAGCAGCTCAGTCCAATCAGCACCTGCTGCGAGCTCGTCGACGTGTACTGAACAGCCTGTTCTCGGGCCCGGTCAGGTACGGCGAGTCCCGGCAACGAAGCGGATCCCTCAAGCCGATGTGACACCGGAGCAATTTGCCGCGGCCCAAAACCGGCACCGTGGCCCTCCCACCCTCAAGTGGTGTCAGAACAAGGGTCCTGTGAGTGTTCTCCTGGCCCGGTCGCGCGTCCTAACCATCACCAGTGCTCGTTATGCTCACGTCGAGGTGAACCATGCGAATTCGAGGCACCAGTGGCAAAATCTCGCAGGGATAATTCCGTGTGTGTTTCCTGTCGAGCCCGGCACGAGCGATGCTCCGTGGCTCAGGCATGGAAGGCATCTTGCATGAGCAAAGAACAGGGGTGGGACATGACCTGGGTGCTGAGCCAGTTGGCTAGTGCATCCAGATCAAGGGCCGAGGAGTCGGGTGGGGCACAGGCTGGGAGTTCATCGAGAGGAAGGAAGGCGAAGGCGTCGACTACACAGCAGGATAAGGGGAAGCGCAGAGCTTCACCTGCGTTGATGGAGGAAGCGCCGACGGCTCGGCATGATAAAGGAAAGCGCAGAGCATCGCCGGAGCCGTACTTCGGGGAGGCAAGGAATTCGGGTTCAATATTATTTAATCGCACGCACGGATACGTGAATACAAAGTCATCGAGTGCGGGTAATGTGCCCAGGTCAAAGGGCGAGGAGTCAAGTGGATCGCGGCTTGAGGGTTCATCGAAGGATGTGGGGTCGGTTGAGGCGCAAACTGAGGGTTCGTCGCAAGGAGGAAGGGTGGAAGCGTCGTCTCTGCAACAGGACAAAGGGAAGCGCCGAGCTTCGACCGAGTTGGTGGAGATAATAGGGTACAAGCGTGCGCGGAGGTCCCCAAGCTTGGACATGTCAGATATCCGTGAAATCCCCCCGATACCTGCCCAATCGTCTATTGATGAGGAAACGCGCCAGCAGTTGCAAGAGGCCATGGCAAATGGGTACCGGGTAACATTACAGCTGCACTGTCACGACCCCTCCCCTCCGGGCCCACCCCGGGACACCCCCGGAACACCATCCGGGACCCTCCCTCTGACCCCACAGGACACGACCCCTCCCCTCCGGGCCCACCCCGGGACACCCCCGGAACACCATCCGGGACCCTCCCTCTGACCCCACAGGACACGCCCCACCATCACGACCGCCGACACCGCCATCACGCGCATCAAGGACCGCCATCAGCCGCCACCAGCCCCGATCAACGACCAGATCACGCGGCCCATTTCTGGCTATCACGCATCACGCATCACAGCTCCCTCCGCGCCCCACACGCGCGATCCCGGTATACAGCCCCTGCCGCTACTCAATGACCCCCGGAGCCCATCCCAGACACCCCGGAACCCCGAGACCGGGTCCCGTAGTACTTATAGCGTAGTTCCTTGTTGTATTCGCCAGTCTTGATATTGCATAACTGTTACTTGGATACTGCGTGCCCTTTGTTTGACTGGTACGCCTTGTTTGGTATGCTTCGACTGGCACGCCTTAGTATTCGCGTGCTATAAGTTTGGTACGCACTTCGCGACTCTTAAGTTACTAACTTGGTCTCGTCTTAGAACCTCTTAGTATTCGCGTGCTATAAGTTTGGTACGCACTTCGCGACTCTTAAGTTACTAACTTGGTCTCGTCTTAGAACCTCTGGTTCACGACTCGACCCCCTCTAACTTTCAGCCACCTCCAACCCAAAACTCCCGGACTCTAGTCCCCTCTCCCGGGATTACCCCTGTCCTCGTCTTGAACCCCGGAGTCCTAGCCCCGGAGTTCCAGACACCCGAGTATTCGTAGATCAAGTCCGCATCGTAAGGGCGTTGCTTTCCCGGAAGGCCCCCGACTCAGCGGAACCTGACATAATATCAAGACTCTCTCCTTACACCGTTCTTGATGGCTACGTATACTCACACTTACTACCCCACCGGGTACCAGACCGACCCTTACGGACGCCCGGTACCCGACCACTACTCCGCGCAGACCCCTCGCCCTGTCTACCCGCCTCTCCCGTACGAACCTCCATACCTCCACCGCCACTGGGCCCCCAACCCGTCCCTCTACGACCTGGGGCCCTCAGCCAGCTGGGCCCCTCCGCCCAATTTAGCCATGGCGCGACTCATGGAGGTCCCCTCGTACCGGAGCATCCCCGGGGGCCTGCCGGAGACCCCGCCCGATTCCCCCCAGCGAGGGCCCCTTTGCACCCACCCCCTACTACGGTTACCAGCGCCCTGTCCCCCAACCCCGAGAACCCCGAGGACCCCCCTACCCCGACTACCCCCTTCGTCATTACCCGGCCGCCGCCCCACCCGCTCGAACCCCTCCCTCGCCAATGGGACGACGACGCCTCGAGGAGTATGAACGGCAACGGGACGAGGTACTCCGCTCCCTCAGGATCTCACCAGAGGACTTCGCGCAACGGACCAGGACGCTGCTCGTGGAATTCGGACACGACGACTTCGAAGGCACTCCGGAGGAATGGGCTCACTGCCTGGTCAAATTCGGGGATCGCCTCACGCGAGGAGAACTCCCGGAGCAAACCATGGTAAAGTATAGGCGCAACACGATCCTCCGGGAAGAGTTACAGCAACTGCTCAACGAAGTCCACGCGTCCCCCTCCTCTCGGCCCATCAACGACCCCGCGGACCCAGGTCGCTCGATTCACATTCAACAGGAACCCCCGGAACCGGTCCCAGCAGCCCCGGCAGCCCCCACGGTCCCCACCCCAGAGCAACGACAACGGGAAGAACGGCAGAACGCCTCAGCCATATTACGGTCCCTCAACCTGGCTGGAGGCCTCTTCGATCAACCCGCAGCCTGCACGGTAGGCTTGTCAACTCGCCGCAGGGCTAACTCCGTCCCTAGTACCTTCGAGACCTGGGGACAGCCCCAAAGACCCCTGGAACCCCTCCCGCAAACAGACAACGCCCGACCCCCGGCCCCGGCGAACCCCGGCAGACCCCGCGCGGACACCCCTAGCACGGACGACACGCTGTGCTACATCGACGAGCTTACGCGTGGCAACAACGAACCACGTCCCACGCCCGTCCCGGTACTGCCCCCTATGTCAGCCCCGGTCCCTCCGGAACGCAACTTCCGCTGCGATCCGCCACCCCACTTTGACCTACGAAACCCCCCGCGACCCCCGATGCAAGCCCGACCCTCCCGGATTGAATGTCCCCCACGCAACCCGGCACCCGACCCAGCACCTAACCCCCCTCCACCCGACCTGACACCGCCGAACCCTCCCCGACCGCCTCCGCCACCCCCAGCTGAACTTCGAGGACGACCCCCAGGCCCTCCACCTCCGCCACTCCCTGCGTGGAGACCCGGGCCCCCTCCTGGCAGGAACGAACCCCCTTGGGACAACGGACTTCCCGGGCGTGGACCCCCAGGTGAGCCACCCGGAGGAGGACCTCCCGGCGGGTGGGGTCCCGCCCTTGGTGCTTTCCCTCCTCAAGGAGGAGGGGGTAATCATTACTACTATTATTACAATGCTGGCCCCCCTCCCCGTAACGCTGCCGGACCGGACGACGCTCGCGACGCCCTCGCCCGCGAAGGACGACTGGACATCCAAAAGCCCGACGCTTTCACGGGCCGGGACCCCCGAAAATGGCATACCTTCCTCACTCAGTGTCTCAATACATTTTAGGCAAAGCCGCTCACGTTTCAGGTTGACAGCTCCCGGGTGGCCTTTGCCGCGTCGTACCTCCAGGGGATCGCCTTCGACCACTACACGGCCCTCATCCAGTTCGACCCCAACAACCCGGCACTCGCTTGCTGGCAAGCCTTCGTCGACGAGTTCTCCGGGAAATTCGGGATATACGACACCGTGGCCGAGGCCGAGGACAACCTCTTCAATCTCCAGATGCGCTCGGAAGAACGTTTCACCACCTTTATCGTACGTTTTGAGAAGGAAGCTTACGAAACAGGTTGGAACTACAGCGCCCTCCGGTACGCCCTCCACCGCGCCCTGCCACAACGCATCAAGGACGTCCTCCGACTCGCCCCGAAACAACCCTCCTACGACGGATACAAGGCCCTCGTCATGCAGATCGACCAACGCTACTGGGAAGACCGCAGCGAGTATTCGAATTCCCGACCCCCCTGGAACCCTAGAGGAGGACCCCCTTGGCCCTCCGGCGAAGCTCCCAACCCCCAAGGTCGAAATCCCGGTCCCCCCGTGTTCCCTGGCGGCCGACCCCCGGTGAGTTGCGGCCCGCCCAATGCTAACCCCGGCAGCGGCGCCCGCCCCCAGGCCCAACTCAACGCCGCCGTGGCCGCCCACGACCCGGGCGACGTGCCAAGCCCCGAGGAACCCCCGGAAGACCCCGAAGACTTCGACTTCGACGACGAGCGGGACGAAGAGGCCCTCCGAGCCAACCGGCTTCAAAAGAAGGGACGACCCTGGATCGAAGTCCCGACAGATGTGCAGGAACGACGGAGAAGGGAGGGTGTCTGCATACTCTGTGGTGAGAAAGATCATTTCATCTCCGAGTGCCCCAAACGACAGGTCATGGGACGTGCCACCTGGACCTTCGAAGGGGAGGACGCCACCTACGAGTATTCGGAAAACGACCCGGCGATTTAGACCCGGAAGACGCCCTAAATACCTTCGAAGGGGAGGACGCCACCTACGAGTATTCGGAAAACGACCCGGCGATTTAGACCCGGAAGACGCCCTAAATGCGGAATCGACCCCAACGTCTTCTCCGCCCCGGTCTCACATCTTCGCTCTACGACGCTCATACAGGACACCCTCACGGCTTACCTACCCTCCCACTCTTCGCACTCCCTCCTCCTCAAAACCCGCCTCACCCCCTCCGGAACTCCCCTCAACACCCTCGTCGACAGCGGCGCCACCGACAACTTCATCGATGAAGCATGGTTTATCCTCGCCCCGGAACCCGCCCAGCGACTCCCGGTCCCGGTACGACTCTGCCTCTTCGACGGCAACGCCTCTACGGCGGGGGACATCACTCATTTTGTGCGTATGCCCGTTACCTTCGCCAACGGACAGACTCACACCCTCCGAATGTTGATAACCAAACTCCACCCTTCCGCACCCCTGGTCCTAGGGCTCCCGTGGCTCCGGGACACTAACCCCCGCATCGATTGGCGACACCTCACCCTTCGCCTGACCCGGGACCCAACCCCCGACGACCAGCAACTCCCCTTCGACATCTCCCACTCCTCGAACCCAACCCCGAAGGACCCCCCGGACGAGCCCCCACCACCCCCTGGGCTCCAGTCCCGCTCGTCCCAATCCTTCGTCATCAATGCCAGGCTGGACGGCACCCTGGGACCGGTATCGGCCCTTATCGACAGCGGAGCCACCGGGGTTTTCATTAGTGACGCCCTCGACCTCCCCCATGACTCCCTCGACCAGCCCCTCCACCTGCAGCACCTTGACGGCACCCCCTCCTCCTCCGGGCCCATCCAAAGGTCTCACTCGGGACGCGTGACCCTGGACAACAACTACGAGTTCACTTCCAACTTCCTGGTCACGCGACTTCACGAATCAACCCCGATGGTGCTGGGACTACCCTGGCTGCGCGACACGAACCCCGACATCGATTGGAGGACGCTCACCATGACCTTCCCGGGACCCGAAGACCACCCCTCGACCGCCGTGCACCTCCGGGCCCTAGGAAACGACCCGACGCCCGACACCCCCGGGACGACTGCCACGCCCCCCACGCATGCACCACCCACGCACGTCCGCGACCGCAAGGCCCCTGATCGACCCCCGAACATTCCTCGGAACAAGTACAAAGGGCCAAACTACCCCTGCCGGTCTCAGACACGCGTCACACCCGCTCCGGCCGATGCTCCCGCAACCCCGATCGACCCGAGCGCACTCGACATTAGGATCATTGGGGCCGCCCCCTTCGCCCGCCTCATGAGGGAGGGAACTCCCACGTTTCAGCTGCACACCTCGCCTTCTCTCCCGGAAGAACACCTACGAGGGGACGCTATTCCCCCGGAACAGAAAACTGAGGAGCAAATCCTCTGAGAAGTAGTTCTCCCAGAGTATCACAAGTTCGCTGACGTATTCTCCGAAGGAGACGCCAAGGAGATCCCCCCTCATCGCCCCTATGATCACACCATCGACCTCGAGGAAGGAGCCACCCCCCCTTTCGGCAAGGTCTACAACATGTCGGAGGTCGAACTCCGGGCCCTCAAGGACTACCTCGACGAAATGCTCGGTAAGGGATTCATCCGACCCTCCGCCTCCGCCGCCGGAGCCCCGGTTCTATTCGCCAAGAAGAAGGACGGCTCGCTCCGACTCTGTGTCGACTACCGGGGACTCAATAAGATCACCAAGAAGAACCGCTACCCGCTCCCGCTCATTGGCGATCTGGTCGATCGACTCCGCAGTGCCAAGGTTTATACGAAGATTGACCTCCGCTCCGGTTACAACAACGTCCGCATCGCCCCAGGGCACGAGTGGAAAACCGCGTTCCAAACGCGGTATGGTCTGTTCGAGTACCTTGTGATGCCTTTCGGAATGACTAACTCCCCCGCCACGTTCCAATACTTCATGAACGACATCTTCCACGACATGAGCGACGTCTTCGTGATCGTCTACCTGGACGACATCCTCATTTATTCCGACTCACCGGAGGATCACCAGAAGCATGTCCGGCAAGTCCTCGAGCGCCTCCGGGAGCACAACCTCCACGCCAAGCCCGAGAAGTGTTCATTTCATACGGAAGAGGTTGAGTATCTTGGCGTCATAGTATCCCCGAATGGCGTTCGCATGGACCCCCACAAGGTCGAGGCCATCGTCAACTGGCCGCAGCCCTGGAACGTCAAGGAAGTACAGTCTTTCTTGGGTTTCGCTAACTTTTACCGGAGGTTCATA
The DNA here is from genome assembly GCA_027475525.1 of Macrolepiota albuminosa. Taxonomy (NCBI): domain Eukaryota; kingdom Fungi; phylum Basidiomycota; class Agaricomycetes; order Agaricales; family Agaricaceae; genus Macrolepiota; species Macrolepiota albuminosa. Next base: position 4,915,784 of record JAMWFC010000117.1, read on the forward strand.
GATAACTACTCCAGTATCACGAAACCCCTCAACCGGCTCACGCGCAAGGACGTCGCCTGGAACTGGGACAGTAAGTGCCAGAGTGTCTTTAACCTACTCAAGGAGGCTTTCACGACCGCCCCCGTACTCCGGCACTACGACCCGACCCTCCCGATCATCCTGGAATGTGACGCCTCCGACTACGCCATCGCCGGGATCCTCTCGCAGATGGAACCTGACGGAGGGGAACCCCGGCCCGTTGCCTTCTACACCCGGTCCATGATCGACGCCGAGCTCAACTACGACATCTACGACAAGGAGCTCCTCGCCATCGTCAAAGCCTTCAAGCAATGGCGAGCCTACCTCGAGGGAGCCCGGCACCGGTCTACGACAAGGAGCTCCTCGCCATCGTCAAAGCCTTCAAGCAATGGCAAGCCTATCTCGAGGGAGCCCGGCACCGGATCCAGGTCTACTCGATCACAACAACCTGCAGTACTTCACCACGACCAAGCAGCTTAGTCGACGGCAGGCCCGATGGTCCGAGGTCCTCTCGGAATACGACTTCACGATCCAGTACCGCCCGGGACGACTCGGAGCTAAACCCGATGCCCTCACCCGTTGTCCGGACGTCTATCCCAAAAAGTCGTTCGAGGCGGAACACAATGCGTTCAATCATCGCGTGGTGATCCCTCCCAAACATCTGAATGCCGTACTGATCTTAAACGACGAAGGAACCCTGAACCAGATCCGCCGCGCTCCCCGAGACAAGTACTTCACCGATCACGACCCCCGAAACTCTTCCGACAAAACCGACCGGGACCCCGCCTTCTCCTTGTCCCCCGACAAGAAACTCCTCCTCCGGGACAGCCGCATCTACGTCCCGGATCATGCCCAACTTCGCTACGACGTCCTCCACCAACACCACGACCACAAACTCCGGGGACATCCTGGAATACGTAAGACCCTCCAGCTCATCTCCCGGACTTACTTTTGGCCAGGATTGAAGAAGGACGTGACCCGTTACATTCGATCGTGCGAGCCCTGCCTCCGGGCCAAGGTCCCCCGACACCGACCGTACGGACTCCTGAAACCCCTGCCGGTCGGGCGACGCCCCTGGTCCTCCATATCTCTAGACCACATCGTCGAGCTCCCGGAATCTGAAGGGTTCGATGCTATTCTCGTCGTTGTGTGCAGGCTGACCAAACAGGGCATCTTCCTACCCTGCCACACCACGGATACCGCCCTGGACTTCGCCCGGCTGTTCCTCGAGCACGTCTTTGCCAAACATGGACTCCTGGACAACATCGTCTCCGACCGTGGCCCTCTCTTCGTGTCCAAGTTTTGGACTTCCCTGTGTAAGGCACTTGAAGTAAAGACTAACCTCTCTACCGCCTACCACCCCGAAACCGACGGCCAAACCGAAAGGGTCAACCAGTCCCTCGAGCAGTACCTCCGGCTGTACGTCAACTACTTGCAGGACGACTGGCGCGCCGAGCTCCCCCTGGCCGAGTTCACCTACAACAACACACCACACTCTGCCACCGGGGTATCACCCTTCTTTGCCAACAAGGGATACCACCCTCGACTGACGCTCTCGCTCCGGGACATCCCGTCGCACGCCGCCCACAAGGTCGCCTGGGATCTCCAATCCCTTCACGAGTTCCTCCGGGAAGAGATCGACACCGCGAACCGGGCCTACGTGAAACACGCCGACCGGAAACGGGAAGACACCCCCGACTGGGCCCCCGGGGCAAAGGTATGGTTAGATCGACGACACCTCCGCATCCGCCGGCCCTCCCCAAAACTCGATCACAAGCGTCTCGGCCCGTTCAAAATATTGAAGAAGGTCTCATCCCACGCCTACAAGATCGAGCTCCCCCCGGGACTAAAAGGTCTGCACCCGGTATTCCACGTCCGCCTCCTGGAACGACACCCCCCGGATCCTTTCCCCGAACGGCGCCCCGAGCCCCCTCCCCCGGTCGAGGTCGAGGACGAGTACCACTACGAAGTTGAGGACATCCTCGACTCCCGGAACATTCGTGGACGACCCCACTTCCTCGTACGGTGGAAGGGATATGGCCCGGAAGACGACACCTGGGAACCACGCAAAAACCTCGAAGGCGCCCTCGACAAACTCCGGGACTTTCAACAACGGCACCCGGGAAACGACCTCCCCGGGCGCAGGACTCACAGACGGCAGTAGTGGGCGTAACCCCCGCCTCTGGGCTCAGTAGGGATTCAACTCCCATGTATATTTTCTGCTTTCCCTTTCTAGATCTTACTCTCTTTAGTACTTTCTTCACAGTAAACACCCCGGATTCTGGGCAAGGTACACTTTCTCGTTTTTCCTACCACTTTACTTACATTTTGAGTACGACGGCCGAATATATACATTTTCTAGAAGATACATTATAGTTACAGACCAGGAAACCGGCAAACGGCAAGAAAACGGGGACCCCTAGATCTGGGGCCCCGAGTCACCCTCACCCCCCCCTCCCCTCGGCCAACCCCGGAAATCTTCCCCCACCCCCTCTGGACCGTGCTCTCGCAACACCTCCTCGGCCAGCTGCTCCCAAGACGGGAGCTGCTCGCCCTCATCCAAAATGCGCTCGAACCACGATCCCGGGGCTGGGACGTTCCTCCGGCAGTGCGCGCCCACCAGCCTCTCCAGCAAATCTAGACCCCGCTCCACCCCGGGGCTCCCCGCCTCCAACCGTAGCCCCTCTTGGAGAGACGCAAGCGCCGCGGCGGCCCCGTCGAGGAGCAGACGGTGCTCCCGAGCCCAGCCTGGAAATATTAGTACGACCTAGGCACGAAAGGGGGGGACACTCACTCAAGGAGGCCATGCGCCCGATGACCACGTCCCGGCGCAAGGCCTCGACCAACCCCGGGCTCGAGGGACCTCGCTCCAGGAGCCCAACCCCCTGCCCCAGCCTGGCCCTCATGGCGTCCAGCTGGGCCTCAGCTCCCCCTCGGGCCACCCTCGCCTCCTCCAGCTCCCGGAGGGCCATCTCGCGGTCCTCCTCCAGCCTCCTCCGGAGTGCCGCCTCCTCCCTCGCCCCCTCCTCGCGCTCCCCCCGCTCCCGGTCAGCCTGCTCGAGGCGCTCCTGCAGAGCCCTCACTTCAACGTCTAGCGGTCGCCCGGACAGGGGAGAGAACGTCGCCGGGGAGAGGCGCGCTGAGGGAGTCGGGGGCGGGGTTGCCGCAGGCAGACGCGCCCTCTTAGAAGGCCCCAGGGAGGGACTAGGCGACGCCCGCCTCTTCCCCTTGTCGGGGCGCCCCCCGCGACCCTCGTGACTGCTGGCCCCGGCCCAGGTCACCCGACGGGTGACCAGGACCACGGGCCGCCCCCGGCCCCCCACCCAAACGACCCCTCGACCCCCCGACCCCCCACTGGGCGCCTCAGCGGGCGCCGCGGACCCCTCCCCCACCGGCTCCACCACCCAGTCTCGGTCCTCCACTCCCATCCTCCGAGTAATCCCAGCCAGCGGCCACCCCTGCTCCCGGGAGACACACCGCGCCCTCCACAGCGCCGATACGGAGCACCGCTCATGGTTCTGGCGGCAGGCCTCGCAAACGGACGTATCGCGGCAGGACGAGGGGCCCGGAACCTCGAACAGGCAAGGGACCACGCGCCGGGCGCAGTGCAGGCACTGCACCGAGATCAGCACAAAGACCAGGAGGTGAGAGCCCACTCACCGGTCCGTTGCTCACGCACCAGGCGTGGGCAGGTAAGCCCCGGAGCCTCTCAAGGGCCCCCTCAAACAACTCTTGCGTCACGCCCTCCCACGCAACACGTTGACCCTCCGGGACTTCTGAGACGGCCCCTATCGCCATCCTGGAGCGACGAAAGCAGGGGGCAGGAAGCCTAGGACGAGGAGGGGGTTGGGGGCGGGGGGGGCGGACAGTCATCCGCGCAAAGGTAGGCGCGGGACAACTGGGGTGGGACTCTGGGAGAACGCTGGGGCCAGCCTCAGGAACAGACTCCGGAAGTCGGCTGGGACCCGCCTCTGGGGCCGGAATGTTGCGTTGTTCTGAAAAGGAAAGGTCAGTGGGGTAAAGGGGCGGTGCAGGAGTACTCACGTTGCTCGACGAGCGCCGCCACGTGCTCCCGGTCAAGGTGAGCCTGGTAACGCGCGTCCCGGGCTTCCCACGCCATGAGGGGCGCGACCTCGTTCGTTTGCGGGGGCGTCGGGGAATGCGTTGGCGTACGCGACATGGTTGAACCTTAGGGTAAAATTTTTTTTTTCGATACGTGGCAGGTCAGGTGCCGGATCCCACGGTTGACCCCCGGTCCAAACCACCGGCTACGCGCGCCTTGGAGGGTCTCGGCGCTGAGGGGGGGGTGATGTCACGACTCCTCCCCTCCGGGCCCACCCCGGGACACCCCCGGAACACCATCCGGGACCCTCCCTCCGACCCCACAGGACACGCCCCGCCATCACGACCGCCGACACCGCCATCACGCGCATCAAGGACCGCCATCAGCTGCCACCAGCCCCGATCAACGACCAGATCACGCGGCCCATTTCCGGCTATCACGCATCACGCATCACAGCTCCCTCCGCGCCCCACACGCGCGATCCCGGTATACAGCCCCTGCCGCTACTCAATGACCCCCGGAGCCCATCCCAGACACCCCGGAACCCCGAGACCGGGTCCCGTAGTACTTATAGCGTAGTTCCTTGTTGTATTCGCCAGTCTTGATATTGCATAACTGTTACTTGGATACTGCGTGCCCTTTGTTTGACTGGTACGCCTTGTTTGGTATGCTTCGACTGGCACGCCTTAGTATTCGCGTGCTATAAGTTTGGTACGCACTTCGCGACTCTTAAGTTACTAACTTGGTCTCGTCTTAGAACCTCCGGTTCACGACTCGACCCCCTCTAACTTTCAGCCACCTCCAACCCAAAACTCCCGGACTCTAGTCCCCTCTCCCGGGATTACCCCTGTCCTCGTCTTGAACCCCGGAGTCCTAGCCCCGGAGTTCCAGACACCCGAGTATTCGTAGATCAAGTCCGCATCGTAAGGGCGTTGCTTTCCCGGAAGGCCCCCGACTCAGCGGAACCTGACATGCACCACACACGAGAGGATCTTCAGCGGGAACGACGCGCTCGGGAGGCCATGCGGGAAGAGAGGAATGCGGCTATTCGTGACAGGGACAGAGCATTTGGAGACAGGGATGCCGCTTTAGTGGCACGCGTGGCTATCGAAGACGAGTTGGCTGGGTTGCAAGCATGAGTAGAGAATATTGAGAATTGAGGGTCGGACAATGCGGCACCTGGGGCGTCGGAGATAGAGGAGGTACAACAGGCGATACGGCGAGTGGAGGCAGCACAGCCACGGATTTTAAGGAGGAGGAACTGGCCGTTGAACGCGTTGGCGTCGTCCCATGAAGATGTTATGCGTAAGTGACCCTATGTCCCATACCATATACCTGATACATCTTCATGCCCAGGAATGGTGCGCGAGTACCGACTGTTATTGGACGGTAGTTCCTCGGCGTTTGCCCTCATCCAGCAAGGGCTGCCCCAGCAGATCCCACCAGAGATTACGCAAGGAATCGATCAGTTGGGAGGTCTGTTAGCAGCGCACCGACGCAGGAATGCAGTGACACCGGGAACTTGGATGGAAGTGGCAGCGGACGCTGGCCAGCCCATGCCAACATGGAATGAAATAGTCACGATGTTGGTATCGACTTTAGAAGAAGAAATGACAACAGCGGAGGCGGGTGAAGCCGCAGTGATGGCAGCAATGACGGGAAGAGGGGCAGGACTTTAGAAGAAGAAATGACAACAGCGGAGGCGGGTGAAGCCGCAGTGATGGCAGCAATGACGGGAAGAGGGGCAGTGGCAACAGCGGAGATGGTCGAAGCGGAAGCAGCAGCGACAACGACCGTGGGAGAGACGGAGGAGGAAGATGAGGTTGGGAGGAGGCCCCTGTTGTAATTTCTTGCTCGCAACCCTAAATATTGTACATTGTATATGTCGTACTGTATATGGTATATGGTTGAACGTTGTATATAGCGTACTACAGATGTAGATAGTGTACTACATTGGACTAACGGGCTATACATCAGGACGGTGTGACACCGACAATGTTTCATTGCGGACGTTGTAAGTGATCGGATGACTTGGACATGCTAATAATCAATTGTATTTAACAAGCCTACGGTATCACAATCAGAAAATTGAAGTATTAAACAGTGTAGGGGAATAACAAATCATGATACTATGATACCGATTAAGGTGTTTCGGTAATCCTTTTACCTACTGGCAATAAAGCTCAGTTAGCTGAACGTTGACGATCCAGGTTGGCATAAAGACATCATATACGAAAATATGAACGGCTGACTAGTAGTAAGCACGAATGGCACCCGATTGTGTTTTCTTACCTAGGGAGGAGGACGTCGAAGTGAAAGTTCCCTACGGAACCCAGTCTCACTTGCGCCTCCTCTCCTAGGCTAGCTCACGTGATTGTCGCGATTCATCAGGCCCTTACATTGGTCTTCTGAAAACTGGCTGTGCCTCCTCTCCTAGGCTAGCTCACGTGATTGTCGCGATTCATCAGGCCCTTACATTGGTCTTCTGAAAACTGGCAGTTTAACGTCAATAAAAAAAAAATATATATATATATATATATATATAAAAATAAAAAAAAAAATAATAATAATAATAATTAAATTTAAAAAAAAAAAAAATGTGAAAAGGTAAACTGTTATGCCATTTCCAATGTATCAATTTCCGATAGAAAAAAGTCTTCAGACAGAGGAAATTTGCCGGTTTCTATTGTAAAACCTAGCTACGAAACAGGCAACAGGTTTCTTTGCCCTTTTTTTGATAAGAAACAAATTATGGCCTCAGTAGTGAAGTATTAATGTAATTATTAGCTGCACCGATACAAATGATTAATAAAGGGTCTTCTACTATTATTACGAAACCGTTCCACTAAAGACGTTTAATCTATAAGAGCTTTACTGACAATAGAGCAAAGACGACGTACCATTCAATGTTCCTCATGAGAATTGCGCCTAAGGCTCCAATGACGGTGGACACCGAACACCGCATAAACCCAGCAGCGTGTGTTTAGTCTTGACGTCCAGCTACGGGTATAGAATGTATATATAGATATTCTACTAACTACAATAAAAATAACTAGAAACAGAACGTTTAGTATGAGTGTTTCGATATGCATAAAGCGAACATACCTCTAGTCGAGCATGAAAATATTGGCCTTTATGCCCAGATCTACTTGATGAGGTATCGTTACGTTGCCGCACTGCGCATAACATTAAGCAAGTTCGATCGTCAAGAACACTTCACATACCAAATCCTTTCCACATGAAGTGAAATCAGGCTCATTAGGCTCGCGGCGTACTATATGTTTGGCGACGATGAGCTTTGCGTTCCACTCGACCTCTTTCGAAGCATCCGAGTAAGTCCAAACTTCATCAAGCCGTTGATTTTCGTGCGTATGGAATGCGGCAACGAGAATTCCTCGTCCATCGAAAGCTTTCGTTGTGAGATGGGTCCGTTTGTCACGATGCGTATAGCTCCTGACTCAAGGTCAATTAACGAGCGAACCAAGAAGTCAAAACATACAGAAAAACGAGATGAGCGGGTCTAATGTGATACAGCACATCTGAATACCTCTCCGTCACCTGGAGAATCCCCTGACAAGACATGGCGCGCATCTTGATACCAGAGGGGCGATGGGAGGATGTGTGAGGGCACCACAATAGGATATCGCGGTAGTGCTCCATGTGGTAGTAAATTGAGGATGAAAGAACGTGTTGGGTGTCTTTGACCGTATGTCTTGCTAGTGCAAACAACAAAACCCCAGTCCGTAACAGCATTTGAAAATGCTGAAGTCCGTAACATCATTATACGAGCATCCCGGGAGCACTATAGATTATGGCTCGTCGACGCACAACGGCCGCTTAAACAGCGAATGTCTCGCTGGTAAGGGTCGTAGCGTGCCGAGTCGTCTCTGCCATCATACTTAGAGGGAGGAGCACCACCAAGGGGCACACGAGGGAGCGGATAAAGACATAAAGGAAAAAATAGTGGGACGACGTAGAGAAGCTCGGATTGGAGAAGACATCAAATCGAGTAGTACGCGCCTTGGTTTTGGGAAACGAAGCATATAAATACCTCTGCTTAGGCAAGGAGATACTTAGAATCATGATGTCAATGATACGGTGGCGGCGACCTGTATTTGTCACGAACACATCAATAAGGGATATAGAAACAGCGACGGTGAACGACCACGAGAAAACACATACGATTCGGAGTAGAGTCTGAAGTAAGTAGGGAGGGAATCCGAATAACTGTCGGAAGAGTCTGAATAAGAATATTTAACTTTGAGCATAGCCCGTTGTTGCTCCATGTTAAGCCGCGGCGCATTAATAATCGGTCGTAATGACGGCTTGTCGCATGGCAGACTGTCGAAATCAGTAAGTGCCATGATCTAGTAAATCAATGATTTGTTGTCATATATCTATTGCGCTGGATAACAGACCTCTCAAGTGACAATAGGTGTTCATTAGATAGTGGCGATATGCTGAATCTTTCGGGGGGTATATCAGCACTGGTATTCAGGGATCGCTCTCCACAGAAGGCAGCCAAGGAAATAAGTCATAATGCATGTGTCTGCTCCGATATATGGTTTTCGCGTGGCGGCTATTATCTGCGATCTAATATCGTGTCCTGTCGTGCCTGTACCAGGCAGGACATAGAAAGACTCACAATTAGTCATCGAAATAGGCCTATTTTTCAGAGACCGCTTGATCTATGGGTCGACTGGACATCCAATACATCTGGCAAGGAAAGAACGTCAGCCAAATAAAATTGGAACATTACGGACCGAGTGGGTGTAGAGAATGTGTTAAAACAGACCCAACCGTGGCTACATCCTGGCGTATGTAGATATCAAATATTAACATAGTAAAGCTACGGAACAAATGACGTTAAAAAGGGAAGACACTATTCCCACACATATATGTAACCGTACTAGTATCACATGACGTTAAAAAGTGAATATATTATTCCCACGCATCTCTGTAACCGTACAGACTTACAGTAGTATCACATGACGTTAAAAAATGAAGACATTACTCCCATGCATACATGGTCTACTGCTGACTAAGTAACCGTACAGACGAACGGTAGTATCACATGACGTTAAAAATCGAAGACATTATTCCCACGCATTTCTGTAACCATACAGACAAACGGTAGTATCACATGACGTTAAAAATCAAAGACATTATTCCCATGCATCTCTGTAACCGTACATACGTACATATAGTATCACATGACGTTAAAAAGTGAAGACATTACTCCCACGCGTACATAGTCTACTACTGCTGACTAAGTAACCGTAACAGACGAACGGTAGTATCACATGACGTTAAAAATCGAAGACATTATTCCCATGCATTTCTGTAACCGTACAGACGTACGGTAGTATCACATGACGTTAAAAAATGAAGACATTACTCCCACGCGTACATAGTCTACTGCTGACTAAGTAACCGTACAGACAAACGGTAGTATCACATGACGTTAAAAATCGAAGACATTATTCCCACGCATCTCTGTAACCGTGTATAGTATCACATGACGTTAAAAAGTGAAGACATTACTCCCACGCGTATATAGTCCACTACTGCTGACTAAGTAACCATACAGACGAACGGTAGTATCACATGACGTTAAAAATTGAAGACATTATTCCCACGCTTACCAGAAGGAAGTAATGGCAAATGGCAACAAGAACGAACACAGTCACATGATGGCAAAAATCGAAGACATTTTTCCCACACAAAGTCCGCTGCACAGAAAAACCTCGATCTATTCTAGATCTCGGAACACAGTTTTGACCCGGACTCAAAGACCTTTGTCAAATGCAAACTGAAAGACGCATTCCATCAATACGTTGTTCACTCGCTTTTGTCGCGACCCTTTGATGAGATACAGATGGAATGGATGCAGGTGCGTAAGACACCTGGTCAGCCCCAGAGGATCCATTCGGATGCAAAATCTAACTTCAAGGGTAAAGACAGTGTTACCTTTGCTACTTGGATCACCTTTGAACAAGGTTCCATTGCGAAGCGCGAACTTGATAGGCGTGTTCTCACGATCACTGCGGGAACGGATGTTCACAGCCCAGTAATTCTCAAGGCTAATGTAGGTGACGTTGAGGACATGGTGACTTTCAATGTAGACATCTTTAGACGAAGCTTGAGCTCAGCCTTGAAGGTGAGCACTTATTTATCGCAACCAAATCGGACCTGACACACATGTCTCTATCAGGCAGTGGCGGCTCCTGATACTATGCTGCCGGATGAAGAAGACGTTGATTGAGTTGGTGGATTTTGTGTATATTTCCGTCCATTCTTCTCTTTACATTTTCATTGTCTTGTGTACAACCATGCGCATTTTGTACGTAGTGACGGCAAGCTTTTCCCACATGGTTCTTGATGCTACCCCACTTGCCAATTTTCATCCATTCTTGTTAGAAGGTTACCTATACGACACAATATATGAGTCCTCAGTCTTTGCTCAATAGACTCTATTCTGTTCGTACCTATACGACACAATATATGAGTCTAGTAATATAGTAAGTATGAGTTCGGTCGTATAGTAAGTAATGTGTGCTTACCCTCAGTCTTTGCTCAATAGACTGAGGGTATAGGTATTGTAGTTTGCTTTATATATACGTCGTGTCCATTGTTGCATAACAAAGAGGGAGAGGCCACCCCTGAGCGCTTTGTCCTGTGCTGGTCCATGCCCTTAGACTGGTCAACGCTCACGGTGTTGCCAGACAGATCCTAACACTCCTCCTCACCGTGGGCATCGATCAATCTCCTCCTCACGTGGAACCATTCATCCCAAGAATAGCACGTAATTTCGAGAACTGCAGGGTGTGTAGCGCCTGGGTAAATACGTCCGCAACGTTGTCTTTCGTGTTAATATATTGAATGGTGATTTCTTTTGATGCGATGCGTTTGATGCAGCATATAAGCAAACAGATGTATTCGAGTACAAATATAATATAGTAAGTATCTAGAGAGTGGAAATCATAAGATAATCCATTTCCAGGTGTGTCTCAACATAATATACAGTTGAAGTGATGAGACAGGAGGACATCATGCATAAGTAATCAATATGGAGTTTTTAAGACATGTACGTAGAAAAGAGAAACATACAAATTATGACTTAATATATGACGTGAGTGTTTCATAGTGAGCCCGGAGTCACGAGGCATTTCCCTCGACACTCCCACTTGACTGTGACGGAGGAGAGACGACTCCCAAAAATTCACGATGCTTTTCGAAGGTTTCGCGTGGCAATGCCTTTGTCAACATATCGGCAATCATTTTCTGGGTAGGAACATATTCAAGTCGAATATTTCCACAAGCAATATGCTCTCAAATGAAATGGAAGCATATATCAATGTGTTTGGCATGAGAGTGACCGACAGGGTTCTTAGACAACGCGATGCTTCCAGTATTATTGGTGTGGATGATAGTTGCTTGTACTTGCTCGAAACCGAGATCTTTTAACAGATTTTGAAGCCAAATTGCTTTCCAGGTTGCATTGGCAGAGGCAATATACTCTGCCTCCACTGTCGACGTCGCTGTTACCAATTGTTTCCTGGATGACCAGGATACCAAGCTTCCGTCGATGTCATAACACCATCCACTAACAGAGCATCGATCATATTGATCTTGAGCCCAATTGGCATCGCTCCACCCTACTAGTCAAATTTGCCCATGCCCGAGGCCGCCCAATTTAAGGCAGAACATCTTTGTGCCTTTCAAGTACTGCAGAACGTGTTTACAACCCATAAGGTGAGGGATACCTGGGTTATTAGAAAATTGAGCTAATAAACTGACTGAGAATTGAATATCAGATTGGGTTTGAGTCACATATAGCAATGAGCCAACTAGAGATAGATAATTTAGCCCGTTTGAATATCGAGCGTAATTATCACATTCTTCTTGTGTGTGTGGGCATTGAAGTTGAGAAAGGTCATGATTAGTCTGCAGAGGAGTTGAAACGGGATGGCAAGAAGTCATTCCAAAGCGTTCTAAAACGGAGTCGATACAGATTGATTGATTCAAGTAAATAACTTGATTACGTCAATCCTGTTTGATTTGAAGGCTGAGGATGTAATGAACCTCGCCAAGGTCAGTAATATCGAAGTTCTTGTTCATGTCCCGTTTGAACGAAGTGATTCTGCAAATGTTCTTACCCGCTATTGCCATGTCGTCGATATATATGACAACAATGAGCAGAATTTGACCTTTAGAACGGAGAATGTACAAGCAGTTGTCGGCATGCGAGGGTTCAAATCCCAAGGTCATAAGAACGTCATGTAACCTCTCTTTCCATTTGCGACCGATTTCCTTTGGTGCGCGCATATATATCTCTTCATCGAGATTTCCCTCTAAATATGCGCCCACAACATCAATTTGATGTATCTCGAAGTCAAGAGTAGCAGCTAAGGTCAAAAACACTCGGAAAGTTGTGAACTTGGCAACCGAGGAAAACATGTTGTTATAATTGATGCCAGGGACTTGCAAAAAACCTTGAGCTACAATTCTGGCTTTGTATTTTGCGTGATTGCCGCATTCATCAAGCTTCTCCTTTAGTACTATTTTGCTTCCCATGGCTCTTTTGCCTGGAGGTAACTCATCAATTTCCTCAAAAACTCGTTTTTTGCGAAGCTGATTGTATTCGGATTCTATAGCTCTTTGCCAGCCATTGGCCTGTGGAGAAGCTAAAGCATCTTCAACACAAGGGCCCAAAACAGCGACAAAAGCCACATGGCCTGAATCCTCTTTGTCATGACAATCTTGTTGATATCTGATTGGAATGCGTTTAGTACGTGTCGAAGGCTCACGGTAGGGCAGATCTTGCCATCTCAACGACTTTTGAGGCGCAGGAGGTACTTCAATCGGATTCGTGACGGGTGGAGTTGAGAGGGAAGGTGGCACTGAAGGGTACTGTCACTCTTCAATTGGCTTTTCTTCTCTTACCTCATCATCAGCAAGCGGAAGTTCCTGTAATTGAGTCTTGACCTCGGACTCAGAGCTCATAGAAGGAATGTCGACCTTTTTTGGCACATCCAATTCAGGATAGACCGCTGTATCAATCATCTTGTTGATTTCCTCAGGAGATGATTGAGTTAAACCAGGGTCAAAACATGTGAGTTCACTTGGAGTATCATCTTCGTAGAACTCGACATCCCTTGAGGATATTAACTTGCCATTTTCTAGGTCTTCTAATTTATATCCTTTGGTCTCATTGGACCACCATCCGAGCATTCAAACCCTCATGGCACGAGATTCAAGCTTGCCTTGTCAAACTTCCTTCGGAATGTGAGCCCAACCCAATGATCCAAAGATTAAGAGATGGGATAAATCAGGTACACGCCCATTCCACTCTGTCAGTGGAATCTTTCCTTGAAGTGCTGACATTGGCATGATCGACCATATATAGACAGCATAAAGAAATGCCTCTCCCCAATATCGCAAGTCCATTTTTGCCCCGTGAAGCATACTCCTTACCATTTCCATTACTACGGCTATAGCGCGTTCTGCAATTCCATTTTGCTGTGGCCGGTAGGGATTCGTAGTCTGATGTTTTATTCCGTTGAGTGCACAGAATTTTCGCATCATAGAGTTAACAAATTTGCTACCATTGTCAGTTCAGATAATCTTAACAAACTGACCGCCATTGCGCTCATACATAGCTGTGATATCACACACATTGTCTCCTACTTCCTCCTTAGTTTTGAGGAGTCTCCTAGTTGGGAAACGTTTGCTGGCTTTGACGATTACCATTGCATAGTGATTTCCATCCCAAGTGGTGTAGTACTTGGTAGAAGTATTACTTGATAGTTCTGGGGCTTGCTAGTATAGAATATGACCTTGAATTCACACTGATTTTGACGGTGAAAGAGATAATTATGATCTTGAATGCGTTTAATAATTTTGCAAAACGCCGAGGTTTTGAGGAATTATAATATTGAATGAGAATAATAATATTCCCACAAGTCGAGGTTTCTTAACAAACTCCGGCCTAAGCGATTCACTCCCTGGGAATCACCGAGCCTTTGCCTATCAATTGCCTGCCTATTCTCTACTAAACTTGGGCTATTTATACTGTTTTTCTGGTGCACAGACCACTATCTACATATGACTCTTTGTCGGAAACTCTCCAACTTCCAGAACGTATTTGATAGTCCAATTTCCCTTTTGGGAGGCCTGTTTCAGTGCCACCTTGTCGGAAACTCTCCAACTTCCAGAACGTATTTGATAGTCCAATTTCCCTTTTGGGAGGCCTGTTTCAGTGCCACCCGTTCACCATTCAACTTCTTGTTCCGCCATTCTTCCGGATGTTTCAGATTGCCACTTCCCCATTTGCTTGAGCTCCATTTAGCATGATCTCCTTCATAGATCCTTCTTTCCTCTTTTAGCGCCTCCCTGCATCCCCTACTTCTTTCCTTTTCCCCTCCTTGTTGTCAAATCGAACATTGACTGATTTGACGATGAAATTGAGAATTATAATATTGAATGAATATAATAATTTCCCAATTTCATCCTATTCCGTCCATTGCCGAACATTGACTGATTTGATGATGAAATTGAGGAATTATAATATTGAATGAGAATAATAATTCCCCAATTCCATCCTATTCCGTCCACTCTGCCAGCTTCCATGCTTCCCCTCCCCATTACAGTGGTTAGACTATTGTTGAGCTGATAGTTTGAACTGGTTCCTGCCTGTTGTTCTGTACTTTTCTGTGTATTTGTTGGGATGTTTTCGGAGATGGTTATTTGTTGAGACTGCTACCAGGAGGCTTACAGTTTTCAGCCCATATTTAAATGTTTATTTTGACTTCTGGTGCATGGTGTGTCCCTGACTGCTGGTACAGCGTCGTATCAGTGGCTACACTCATGGGTCCGGTGAGATCCATGACTAGTAATTCGTTTTCTCATATTTCATCTGACTAGCGTTGGGCAAGGGCAGTCTTGTAGCCTTACCTTCAGCACATCCGCTGCATAACCAATCAAATTCTTGAGGTAACTTTATTTTGATGCCAGTGACTAAATTGTGATCCACCATGGCCTTTATAGTACGTGGACTAATGTGCCCTAATCGACAGTGCCATAGACGCATGGTAGACTCACTGGTGATGTAAGCCACCTGATTGTTGACTATTCCTATAGTCATAGTTTTGATGCGGTAAAGTGTGCCACAAGTGCCAACAAGATTTGGGTGAAGGAATTCTCGACCTTGCCAAGACAACGAAATTCCATAAGGAAAGTCGTGGAACCTAACCCCTTCACGTTGCAAGGAACCCAAACTAATGAGGTTAGCCCCTAGATTAGGAATGTGGAGAACATCGTGCAAGACGACGTCACTTGTACCAGAAGTCAAGTGGGTGCAGAACATGATCGCACCTGTTCCTTCAACAGGTAATTGATTTTGTCCTCCAACAGATACGTGCTGATTGTTTGTCCTACAGTAGTCAATAGAATAAGTTTGATCAGCCACCATATGACTTGAAGCGGCACTATCGAGAAGTAACCCAGTAGGCATGTCCTTTGAAGTCGCCATCATAACTTGGCCGATTTCGTGAGATTCTGAATTACGAGTGAAAACGGTAAGTCAAGCTTGACCTGCATTCTTTGCTTTCTTGGGCTTGGGGCACTTTGGACTCCAGTGTCCCTTCTTGCCACAATTATGACAAATATCTTCGGGTTTTGGCTCGCGTTTTGGTTTTGACTTTTTTTTTGTTGTTTTAGGAATCTGGCGGCTCCCACTTGATTCAGGCTTGGTTCTCACAGTAAAAGCCAATGTCTTGCTAGTCGCGGCATCCTCCAAGGTGATACAATCAAAAACTATTAATATTCTGGTTGTAACAGTTTTGAGCGTTAAGGAGGCACCCCAAAACAGCAAATTCTGTTTGACGACTTCCCAGGTAGGAGAACGAGGTAATGATAACAGAATAGCATTGATTATGGTATTGTCATCAATGCGGTGACCAGCATCAAGAAATCGACAACATATGTTCATATAAAAACTGAGATGGTCCATCAAAGGAGAACTTCCATCCCACCGCTTTCCGTAAAGCTGCTGGTGGTAATAATGTACGTTGATCCCACTCTGTTGATCAACGTAATGTTTATGAAGGTGATCCCAGATTTTCTTTGAGGTGTCAAGGGCGACGATAGATTCGCGTTGAGTGTATTCAATAGCACTTTGAATTAACCCCCTCGCAGCATTGTCCTTATTCAGCCAACATTCGTACCTCTCATGGGCATGTTCCCATGCTGAATAATCCTTTGAATATATCACATTCATCGACTCCTGGCCTTCTTTAGGAACAGTCTGAGGTAACTGGTCCCCTTTATGACAGGCAGCAGTCAACAACTCATCCTGATCCTCTTTAGGGACAGTCTGGAGTGGCTGATCCCCTTCAGGATGAGCAATGGTCAACGATTTGGAGTATTCAGTAGGAGGTTTAGGTGGGCAGGTTTCTCGTCCTGAGGTAACGCCCCATAATGATTTGGCCAGTAACGCATTCTTCATATTATTGGACCAAACATGATAGTTGGTACCATTAAACTTTGCGAACTGTAATGTTTCCAAAGTATTATCAGACGCAATGGCAGGGCCCATAACCTGACGCAGCATATAAGCAAACAGATGTATTCGAGTACGAATATAATATAGTAAGTATCTGGAGAGTGGAAATTGTAAGATAATATGTAAGTAATAAGATACAAGCAAGACTCACCTGGAGAGTGGAGATCATAAGATAATCCATCTCCAGGTGTGTCTCAACATAATATACAGTTGAAGTGATGAGACAGGAGGACGTCATGCATAAGTAATCAATATGGAGTTTTTAAGACATGTACGTAGAAAAGAGAAACATACGAATTATGACTTAATATATGACGCAAGTGTTTCATAGTGAGTCCAGAGTCACGAGGCATTTCCCTCGACAGTGTTCCCGTAAGAAGTGATACTTGATGTCGACGTGTTTGATGTGCTGGTGCAACATTGGGTCTTCAGACAGATTTATGGTGGAATTATTATCACAAAGGAGTGTTGTCGGTCCCATTGGAGTATACCCAATGCCTGTCATCAGAGCTTGCAGCCAGATACACTCTTGGGTAGCTTCAAAGGCAGCAATGTACTCTGCCTCACATGAGGAGGCAGCAACCATCTGCTGTTTCCGTGTAGACCACGATATAACACCTGAGCCTAGAGACCATGCGTATCCCCCTACACTTTTCCTAGTGTCTAGACAATTTGCCCAGTCAGAGTCTGTAAATCCCAACAGAGTGATCGGCTGCTTTCCTCCGAGGGATAATCCTAGAGTGCGTGTCCCTTTTAAGTATTGAAGGGTCCTGACAGCTGCGTTCCAGTGGGTTTGAGTGTAACAATTGAGGTATTGTGACAGCTGCTGCACAGCGTACTGTATGTCCAGGCACATGGACACTGCAAGCCAGAGCAGGCCTCCTACCAGACAACGGTATGGGATACGTGCGATCTTCTCCCATTCCTCAGGGGGAAGTTTTGATAGGTCAACACGTTGTAAGTTTGTCCCAGGGTCTAAGAGTGTTGACAAAGGCGCCACATTTGATTGTCCAAACTGTTGGACTAGTCTGTCAATTAGTGTGTTCTGCAAGAGGTGCACCTGTTGTGTATCATGGTTCCAGTTCACCGCAATGCTGAGAATGTGTTGGGGTGTACCAATCCAGTGACGCAGCTAAGTGTAGCAGAATTCTCCACAATTCCGCATGCGCTGTAGGTGAGGTGGTTCATGTATGGTCCCTACCATATACTTGATTGAAGCCTTGTACAATGTGGCGTGTCTTGAATCTGGTTATCTTATCCTCCTCATTACACTTTATTGTGAAGACTGGGCATCCTTTGAGTATTCAGTGGCCATGAGGAACCTCTTCTCATGGTATCAACTTCCATACCCCCATTTCCTTCAATGAGTCTAGTTCTTCTTGGTAAGACTGTTCCCACCGAAGGTTATCTGGGGAGGCTCTTGCTTCCTCCCATGTTTGCGGAGTCTCAAGATAGGATTGAGGGTCCAAGAATGGTTGGTCCTTGATCACTTCCAGTGCTGATAAGATGTGATTGGCATGATTAGAAAAGGAGGAACAGGATGAACAAAGCATGTATTTTGAGATGTGACAATAGCGTGACTAGATTCGGTTGAACGTCAACCACCACCTTCATGCATATAACTTGTTATCTTAACTTATTCAAATGTGTAGAAGAACTGGCAGCAGGACAGGTGCTCCTGCGCTGGCCTCAGTTCCGCAATTCACCTCAACAACATTGGAGGTGATGTTCTCTTGATGCTGGCTGTTGTCGACTCCTTTATTCACAATGCAGTACCTGTTTTTCCTATGGTAGCTTTGCTTCGGGCTCCTCAGACACCTGCAAGTAGGCCTTGACAAACTCATTCCACCCCTCGCTCAGGAGCAACCTTGGATTATGGTCACCTGTTGGAGTCTAGAGCTCACCCACATCGGGGGACCCCTTCTATTGAAGGTTCTCCAGTGGATTTGAGACTCCCAGGTTGGGAGGCTCACCAGGAACAGGAGGGCCAGGTTGTTATGCTGACAGAGGCTCAGCTCCAGAGGTTTCTCCATTCTTATGGGCAGAATGTACCTAGAGATGGTAAGTTTCTGTCAAGGGCCTTCAGTTCATCTTGCCACCTTCTATGGCCTCTTTGGCTTATTATGCTATTGCTGGCTTATTGTATTATGCCTGCACCTTAGCTTATGATGCCACATTTCTGACTTATTATGTCACTTTCCTGGCTGGTTATGCCACCATGAAGCTTCCATTGCCTCTGTGACTTATTATGTCAATTTCTCAGCTTATTATGCCGCTGTCATTTTCTTGGCTTATTATGCCACATTTTGGGCTTATTATGCCTACTCAGAGGCCTTTTGCTCACTGATGAGCTACACCTGCTTATGCACACCAGCATTACAGGAACATCTCCTAGCAATTCAAACCTGTGGTTTTAGTGTGGATCCACCAGTGTTTCCCAATAGGGGCCACCCAGTGTCACAAGCTCATTCCTTGCCCCGTGCAGGATCGGACAGGTTCTCAGCATGGCCTGCAGATGTAGGTGATCACCTGGCTCCACCGTCACTACATCAGAATGACTTGCAGGCACGCACTCCAGGCATTTTCCTGGGTGAAGCCACAGAGACCAAGGTTCCTCACTCTGCTCATACAATGCATGGATGGCTGCCTGTGGTGGGTCATCAGTTATCAGCAGCGGATAGAGTATTTCCCCATAAGGTCAAGCACGCACTTGAGGCTGGCATGCTTGAGTACATTTCCTTGGATTTGTTAACCAATGAGGCGTGTTGTTGTGCAGCATGAGAGCCGCCTGCTCCAGAGTCAGCCTTTGTAATTTCCAATGGCAAGTTGCGACTTCCCAATGCTTCTTTCGACATATCCAAGGAGAGCAAGCTGACCTTTGATGATTGGGTTAGCGCCTCTACCAACCTTGTGGCTGCCATGCACAAACACCTTCAAGCGGAGGGTGATTCTGGATCTGGGGGACCCATTGCCATTGAAATTGCGAATTCCTTTGAGGGTCACTTCAATTATCTCAGAAACCTCCCCAATGCCAGAGTTCAGTTTGAGGTTGTATTTGATTATGACCGTCACCTTTGTGCTCTGTTTGTCCTTGATTCTTACACATTTTGGATGGACAATTTTCACTCTCATGTGTGGCAAGAGTGTTTAACTTAGCAGCATGCTGCCAGAGTCACATCCTTGGACAACAGACTTGCCTTGATGGAGTCCTTTCTAAATCCAAGGACTCGGCACAGTCCTCTTTGTCATTTCAATCGGTTTCCAACAATTCATTCACCGCTCTCAAACATTCCCATTGCATCACATGTGGGGCATCAGATCACAAACTCCCTGCCTGTTGATGGGATGCTAAATACCTGAAGCACAAGGGACAATCTTGGCGAACTCCCAACGGTGAACTCATCTGCTTTAGTTTCAACAGTCTCTCCTCCTGCAGTAGAGGAGCATCTTGTGCTCATGTCCACCTGTGCTCACTGTGTGGATCCTTGTCTCATGGGGCACAGGCATGTTCCACTTAAAGAAATATTGCTGTTGTCTACACCTTTGATTGCAGACAGGTGGGAAACCTCCTTATGCAATGCAGAGGTGTGGGACAAATGTGCAGAGGTGTCAAAAGGCCTCCATAGCAGTTTCAGTATTGGTTTGGATGCTTACAAATTGGTCAAGACTTTCTCTCCTGCAAATCATTATAAGCATTATTTCCAAGTATCCTCAAGAAATCAAGCTCAGCCATGGATCACCTTTGAACAAGGTTCTATTGCGAAGCACAAACTTGATAGGCGTGTTCTCACAATCACTGCGGGAATAGATGTTTGCAGCCCAGTAATTCTCAAGGGGGAAGATGGTATGCACTATGTCTCTGAGCACATTGATGCTGGAGTCCATTCCAGAGATGCTACCTTGATTCATCCTCCTCAGGACCTCAATCCCAAAACCGTTTGTCAAATTGAAGAAGCCTGCCAAAATTAGTAATGCCCTCAACGTCCCTTCAACATCCAGTTCATTAACAATGAGATTAAGGTCATTGAATGCAACCTCCGTGCTGCTCATTCTTCTCAAAGATTATGGGCATTGATGCCATCAAAATGGCGACAAAAGTCACGCTTGACCTTCCTATTGAAGCATACCCAGATACTGGTCTTTCTCTGGACTACGTTGGTGTCAAGATGCCTTAGTCCAGCTTTAGTCGACTCTCAGGTGCGGACCCAGTTCTAGGTGTTGAAATGGCTTTGATGGGAGAGGTGGCATGCTTTGGCCAAGGCATACCTCAAGGGTCTCATCGCCACTGGCATAATCCCACCGAAGAAAGGCGAGCTCTGGTTTCTCTCCAAATATCTTGAGATTCCCATTGACCCCACCCCCAATCTCTATGATGCCTGCCCCTGCTCCTCCATCACCTTTGCCCTGTGCCCCACCCACCCCATGTTCCTGCTCCATGCCTACCGCACCCTGCTCCTGCCCCATCTCCTGCCAACAACAAATACATCCTCGACCCCGCCACATACTTCCACAGCTACATCCAGCCATTCTGGCATGGCTCCATGCACAAGCTGTGGTCTGTTCCCGTCCACACATTTGTTGCACCCATGCCCAACTTCCACAATGGCTATGGATACAGGTACAGTGGCCCTGAGGTCAACCAGCACACAATGTCTCTCGGCATCAGCCACCTCTTGCCATTCGCAGTACAGCTCCAGGCCCTTGAGTCTCCACCTTCGCTACACACAGCTGCATCAAGTGGCGCCCCAGACACGTCATCATCAAAGATGGCCTCTTCTCCCTATACACATCCCATGACATTTGTCTCTTCTTCTTCCTCTTCTACTTTTACTCATTTTGGTGTAGGACCCAAACCTATGCCACATCATCCCCCTCAAAGCATTCACATCACTCCATGGTGCACACACCATCCTCGCCAGCCTCTGCACCTGCAGCCACACCCACACCTGTATCTCTCCCTCAGACTTGGACTCTGACTCCCATAGTATCCCCAATAACTATGCCCACACCCACGCTTACGCTGAGCATGCTGACTCTACCTCCCATACCAACCTGCGACTCTGGCATGTCCCCACAATGACTACAATGATGACAATCGCTGGCAATCCAGTGGACAAATTACAGATTGTTGTCTTGTGCTTTGGAGTGTCAATTGTGTCCATATGGACATGGACATGAGCGTTTCCCCCTCCACCACCTCCTCTGCTATGGGCAAGGGCAAGGGAAAGGCTCAAGTGAAAGGAAGAAAACCTAAAGGCTGCAGACATGTGTTTCCTTGGGAACGTGATAGACAGCCCCCAACTCAGCAGAACCTGACATAATATCAAGACTCTCTCCTTACACTGTCCTTGATGGCTATGTGAACTCACACCCATTACTCCACAGGCTACCAGACCGACCCTTACAGATGTCTAGTCCCTGACTACTACTCCACACAGACCCCCCACTCCATCTACCCACCTCTCTCATACGAACCCCAATGCCTCCACCACCACTGAGCCCCTGACCTGTCCCTCTATGACCTAGGGCCCTCAGCCAGCTGGGCCCCTCCACCCAACCTAGCCATGGCCCAACCTGTAGAGGCCCCCTTGTACTGAAGCATCTCCAGGGGTCTACCAGAGACCCTACTCATCCTCAGTGGACCTCGCCCAATACCCCCCAGTGAGGGTCCCTTTGTCTCCACACCCTACTATGGTTATTAATACCCTGTCCCCCAACCCCACAGACCCCCCAACTACGACTACCCCCCTCGACACAACCTGGCCACCACCCCACCCACACAGACCTCTCTATTGCTGATGGAACAATGACGCTTCAAAGAGTATGAACACCAATGGGACGAGGTGCTCCACTTGCTCAGAATCTTGCCGGAGAACTTTGCACAATGGACAAGGTTGTTACTCACAGAATTTGGACACAACAACTTTGAAGGCACTCTGGAGGACTGGGCCTACTGCTTGGTCAAATTTGGGGATTGACTCACACAAGGAGAACTCCCAGAACAGGCCATGGTAAAGTACAGGCACAACACAATCCTCCATGAGGAGCTGCAGCAACTGCTCGATAAAGTCCACGTGTCCTCCTCTTCTTGACCCCTCAACGACCCTGCAGACCCCAGTCACTCAATTTACATCTGACAGGAACCTCCAGAACCTGCCCTGGCAGCCCCTGTGGTCCCAACCCTGAAGCAACAACAACAGGAAGAATGACAGAATGCCTCGGCCATACTGTGGTCCCTCAACCCAATGGGAGGGCTATTTGATCAGCCCGCTACCCACACAGTAGATTTGTTGACTTGCTGTAGGGCTAACTCCATCCCTAGCACCTTTGAGACCTGGGGACAGCCCTAGAGACCCCTGGAACCACTTCCACAAATGGACAACGCCTGACTCCAGGCAGACACTCCTAGTATGGACAACATGCTGTGCTACATCAATGAGCTCACTCAAGGGAACAACAAACCATGCCCCGCACCCGTGACAACCCTGGCACCATCACCCACATCTGCCCTGGCCTCTCCTGAGCCCAACTTCCATCACAACTCCCCGCTCCACTTTGATCTGCGGAACCTCCCATGGCCCCCAATGCAAGCTTGACCCTTCCGAGTTGAACACCCCCCACGCAACCCGGCACCTGACCCAGCACCCAACCCACCCCAGATCGACTCAGCACTGCCAAACCCTCCCTGACCACCTCCACCACCCCCAGTTGACCCCCAAGGATGACCCCCCACCTATGCTGCCCCCTGCATGGAGACCCGGACCTCCCCCTGACAGGAATGAACCCCCTTGAGACAACAAGCCTCCAGGCCATGGACCCCCAGGTGAGCGACCTGGAGGAGGCCCTCCAGGAGGGTGGAGTCCTGCTCTTGGCACTCCTGCAACGCAGCAGGACCAGACGACACCTGTGACGCCCTCGCCCACAAAGGACGCCTGGATATTCAAAAGCCCAATGCATTTACAGGCCAGGACCCCTGGAAATGACGTACCTTCCTGACTCATTGTCTTGATACGTTTTAGGCAAAGCCACTCACATTTCAGGTTGACAGCTTCAGGGTGGCCTTCGCTGCCTTGTACCTCCAGGGGATCATCTTTGACCACTACACAGCCCTCCTCAAATTTGACCCCAACAACCCAGCACTCTTCTGCTGGCAAGCCTTTGTTGACGAGTTCTCCAGGAAGCTCAGGATCTACGACACCGTGGCCAAGGCTGGGGACAACCTTTTTAACCTCCGGATGCGTTCCAAAGAATGCTTCACCACTTTCATCATACATTTTGAGAAGGAAGCTTATGAGACAGGCTGGAACTATAGCACCCTCTGGTATGCCCTCCACCGTTGATGACGCCCAAATCGAGCTGGGCGCTGCGTGGACTATCACTAGTGCAGCTACTTAGCCGATATAGCTTTGGGCATGCTAAGTGTGTGAGAGAGTCCCAGACAGGTCCCAGAGAACACATGGTAGGCAAGAGGTTGGTGGCAAGGAAAGTTAGTGATTGGAGGCACTTGCGTAAGGCTCCAAAATGTGGCTACAGGGTGCTAAAAGTCGCTAAGGGGGAGCGCTAAGAGCGTGGGAAAGTCGCTAAGGAAGGCGCTAAGAGGTGCAGGAAAGGGTCGCTAAGAGGCGCTAAGTGTTAGCACCTAGAACATGATAATAAAAGGATGAGATTGCTTAGCGGATCTAAGCACAAAAGCCAAGCCATAGTTGCAAGGCGCTAGAGAGAGAGAGATATAGAAAACTAGAGCAGAGTCTCCTTGCTTGACATGGTCAACAAGAGGTAGTCTGTTGTGTATGGAGACCAAAATGTTGAGATATAATCCCTACTGCCAAATTGATTCCCTGTACTACTAACAAAAAGTAGGTATTTATAGTAAAGAAAGTTAGCCGACGCTAAGAGGTTAAGCACAGCTAAAGGGTGGTGAACTGATAAAAATGTAAGTAAATGCGGTGAATTGAATTGTATAGTAAAAAGGTCCGTAATGATGCTGTCACAGAAATACTTCATGTCTGTGTAAATGTATAGCCTTGAAGTGCAAGTGGCAAGGTGCGGCGAGGTGTCAATAGTGGTGCGAAGAATAAGTGGTGCCATAAAAAGTGGTCTAAGAGTAATTGGAGTCTGTAGCTGCAAGTTATTAGTGTAAAAATATGAGAAAAATAGCATTGGAAGCCCTAGAGCATGGCGCTTCTGGTGGTACTAGTGGGCCGATGTGAGGTGTGGGTATTGGTGCTATCTGTAGCCAGCCACAATGCAGGCTCATTATTGGAAGACGCACTAAATCATGGAATCAACCCCGACATCTTCTCTGCCCCAGTCTCTCACCTACGCTCAACAACACTTGCACTGGACACCCTCACAGCTTACCTACCCTCCCACTCCTTGCACTCCCTTCTCCTGAAAACCCACATCACCCCCTCCCAAGACCCCCTCAACACCCTTGTCAATAGTAGTGCCACGGACAACTTTATTGACAAGGCCTAGTCCTCCTCCACCCTGGAGCCCGTCCAACAACTCCTGATACCCATCTGACTTTGCCTCTTTGATGGAGATGCCTCTGTAGCCGGAGATATCACTCATTTCATGTGTATGCCTGTTACCTTTGCCAACAGACAAACTCACACTCTCTGGCTGCTGGTAACCAAACTCCACCCCTCCACACGCCTCAGAGGGTCTCGGCGCTGAGGAGGGGCATGATGTCATGACCCCTCCTACCCAGAACCACCCCAGGACACCCCTGGGACTCCATCCGGGACTCTCCTGCCAACCCCACAACACACCTCCTGCCATCAGGACTGCCACCACCACCATCAAGCCCCGCCATCACACTGCATCCCCTGACAGTCCCACTACACAAATCCTGGGGCTACCCACCCGCACATGCTGATCACTGGATCACGCCAACTACCCTGGCCATCAAGCATCACAACACCCTTCCATGCCAATTGATCATGCATCCTGCATGCGCAATTCCCGATATATAGTTTCCCCCCCCCTTCTGCCACTGCCCATTAACTCCTGAAACCACCCCAGACATCTGAGAACCCCTCAGGAACCTGGAGCAGCCACCCCTGGTATTTAAGAGTAGCTACCCACTTGTCATACGCTAGTCTTGATATTAAATTTGATTGCTTGCATGCCCTTGATTGACTGGTACACACTGACTAGTATGCTTGACTGGCATGCTTCAACTAGCATGCTCAACTTGTTTGCATGCTCCTAAGATTGGTATGCACTTTGCGACTTAAACTTCACTAACTAGGTCTCGTCCTAAAATCTCCGGTTCTCGACTCAACTCCACCCCCTTAATTCTTCAAACTTCATCCAATTCCCAGACTAAGTCCCTCACCCCGGGAATCCCCCTGTTCATGTCTTGAACTCTGGAGCTCAGTCTAAAGTTCCAGACACCTGAGTATCCATAGATCAAGTCTGCCTTGTAAGGGCATTGCTTTCCCAGAAAGCCCCTGACTCAGCAGAACCTGACAATTTTCACCTCAATTGCCAACAGGAAATGCTTGCTGGATCCTATGCAGGCTGGGGAAAACTGGACGATCTACTCCTGACAGAATTCTGTCTGGGCAATGCATGCCCACCAGCCACTTCTTGCAAGCCTGCAGGACGATGGGAGCATGATGTCAGTTCAGAGACGTGCTTTGCATTCAACAAAGAGACATGCACAACGTCTCTGTGCCCTGACGGTCATGTCCACAAGTGTCATAAGTGCAACAACAAGGAGCATGCAGAGAAGGACTGTAAAAAGACCTGAAAGCATGCACCAGCAGGCTTGGAGCCTGCCCTACAGGTCCAATCTTCAGTTTCAGTCTCTTTATCCCAGTTCTACTATCCCAGCCTTGTCAATGCCCAGCTCTTTCCTCCAGGGCTGCCACTGCCATTGCATCCCAATTCTAATTTATGCTGCAACACCACACCTATTCTGTCTTCTCAGCACTCAGTCTCCTTGCCCCTAGTCTTCAACGCCTGTTCCTATTACTTACATGACTATCTCAATGCTGTATTTGTATCAGCTATACTCAATATTATGTGAGTATTGGATTTATTAGCAACAACCACTGTAAGGGCGACCTCTAGAGGCTGTGGCTCAGTCACACAGCTGGCAGAGGGAGATTTAAAGTGTATTAGAGTATGTACTGACAATATCATAATAACTATTCACCTGGCAGAGGGGGATCCAAAGAGAACAAGTCTAGGGATTCCCTATGCCAGGTTGGATGCTTCTGTGGCTCCTGAAGCATGGGAAACAACTGTACAGTACAACAAAACCTTAAAAACTCGAAAATTGACTAACCAAACAACTGTGCAAACAAGGCAGGAAAACTCCGGACTTTAGAAGTCAGAAAGGCAAACTCCAGCTTATATAAGCAGTCTGGAAGTGGTGCTGAAGGGCCCACACTTGTCTGAATGGTAGCTAAAGAACCAGAGCATCTCAAGGGCTGAGAGTAGTACTAACAGATAGTGTTGAAAGAATAAAAACAGTAAAATGAAATAATGTCAGAAGAAATAAGAGAATGAATGAAGGGAGAGTGAAGAGATAAGGAGTGAGAACAGGAAGAAATGAGGAGTCCCCTGACAACCACCATCAGTCTTGCCAAAACCTTAAGTCCTCTTTTGATAACACTCCTTTTATGGAGACATCCATTCTCTCCCTTGTCAAACACTCACATGCCATGGGACCTTTTGATTCTCTCCCCTTTCCTGACTTTTGCTGCTTGCAGTGGAGTAGAAGAGGAATCCTGCAAAGCTGTGCTTGATTAATTATCTGTCTTGGCCCAAGGCATCTTCAGTTAATGATAGTATCTCTGACAGTGAGGGTCATATCATGTATGACATGTTTTCTAAGGCCTTGAATGATATCCGCCAGCTGGGACAAGGCACTTTGATGGCCAAACTTGACCTCAAAGACACTTTTTGTCACATCCCCATGCAAGTCAAAGATTGGCATCTTCTTAGTTTCAAATGGGGCTCAACGTTTTATTACCTTATCATACTGGCATTCAGTCTCAAATCCACGCCCTATATCTTTAACCTCTTTGCTGAGGCTTTGCACTGGATCATCCAGTGCCACAGTTCCACTCCACTTTGACACTATCTAGATGATTTCCTCCTCATGTTCTCCCCCTCCACTCCCCTTTCAATGCCAATGGCAGCCATTGAATGGGTTTTGAGTCTTGGTGCTCCTCTCTTTAACATGTGTTTTACCATGCACACTCTTCCTCTCCCTCTCCTTAGGAAAGCAACGCCCTTATGAGGCAGACTTGATTTATGGATACTCAGGTATCTGGAACTCTGGACTGAGCTCCAGGGTTCAAGACGCAAACAGGGGAATTCCCAGGATGAGAGACTTAGTCTGGGGATCAGATGAAGTTAGAAGAATTAAGGGGATGGAGTCGAGTCAAGAACTGGAGGTTTTAGGACAAGACCTGGTTAGTGAAGTTTAAGTCATGAAGTGTGTACCAATCTTAAGAGCACACAAACAAGTTGAGTGTGCCAGTCAAAGCATGCCAGTCAAGTGTACCAGTCAGTGCATACCCATCAATCAAAGGGCATGCAAGCAATCAAATGTAATATCAAGACTAGCATACGACAAGTGGGTAGCTACTCTTAAATACTGGGGGTGGCTGCTTCGGGTTCCTGAGGGGTTCCAGGATGTCTGGGGTGGTTCTAGGAGTTAATGGGCAGTAGCAGAAGGGGAGGGAAACTATATATTGGGAATTGCGCATGCAGGGCACATGATCAGTTGATGTGGAAGAGTGTCATGATGCTTGATGGCCAGGGTAGTTGGCATGATCCAGTGATCAGCATATGCGGGTGGGTAGCCCCAGAGTTTGTGTAGTGGGGCTGTCAGGGGGTGCAGTGTGATGGCAGGGCTTGATGCACGTGATGGCGGTGGTGGCAGTCCTGATGGCAGGAGGTGTGTTGTGGGGTTGGCAGGGGAGTCCCGTATGGAGTCTCAGGGGTGTCCTGGGGTGGTTCTGGATAGGAGGGGTCATGACAAAAATGGATGTGGTACTGAAGGACTGCCGTCCATTTGTACTTCTGATTGAGCATCATGAGATGTGATACATATCAGGCAGCACTGTGGCCAATGACGAATATAGCGTGAGCATCTTTCAAGGAAGCTGCAAAGGCTTGGAGTACTGAGAAGTATATGGAGAGTGGGATAAGGAGGGTGTGGAGAGCCAGGTAGTCTTTGGTGCTGGCAATTCATGAGCTGCTAGCATCTACTCGCTCTAAATCTACCTGCCTGAATTTTGACGTGAGATCAAGTTTGCAGAGGTCAAGGGGGCAGAACTTATGGCATGTGATATCTAGTAGCAAGCTCATCTTGATTGCAGGAAAGAGGGCAGGTAGCAACTTATCAGCACAGGATTGATTAGTAGAGATGAAGGCTGGAAACAATAGAGGAGGGAGTAGCCTGCGGTCTGAAGGCCGGTGCAAGGTTTGATGACTGGTTGGCCAGAGCTGCAAGAGCGTGAAACATGATTAGCATGCCAGCAAGTGAAGCATTACCCTGTGCTGTAGGGGATGCAGCTTAAGGCTGAGTTTCTATGGCATCAGAGCTAGATCCAGGCTGGTTTGACTTGGACATGAGGTGTCATGATGATGGGGGAGACGTGGAAGGTGGGAGAGGCAGCAATGTTGGAATGGATAGTGGATTTGAAGATAAAGAGTGGTGGGATGCTGGAGCAAACTGACCATTTGACAAGCATAGGCGACTTGAACTACACATGATGCCTGTTGATGAATGCCTCCAGCAGAAATAAAAAGCCAAGTCCAATTGGACTGATGAGCTCTATGTCAGTAGAGAAAGGAAGCAGGATGTGCTTGCCATGGGCATGACCACAACCACTATCACAGATGCTGGCACAACTACAACTACAACCACTATCACAGATGCTGGCACAACTACAACCACAACCACTAGAGTTGCAGTCCAGACTTGACAAGGAGTATACTTGCCTGCTTGAAGATTGTCGTGTGCTTTGTCATTTTGTCTTTCCAACTATTATCTTTTTGGAATCCAGCATGTGCTCAGTCTGTGCCAGACATCTTGGCTACTGCTTGCCATTTGAATCTGTGCAAAGTAGTTCTGGTCCTCCTCATCTTTCTCTTGGCTCTGCAATGTTGGGTTGGACGTGTGCAAATCAAAAGAGAACTCTTGACTCTGCAGGTCCTTCCAGACCTTTTCTATCTCAGAATGTAAATTGGCTCAGGAACTTTGGTAGGCATAAGTCTGTGCTCGTTGTGTCAACATGGATGAAATATGGATCTAGAATGAGTATGTGATTGTTGATAGTTGGGTGTAGCAGATGTGGCAGCACACGAGCACATACATGACACCTGTTTGCTGGCACTTGCACATTTTTCATTCTTGCACCATGTACATGTTCTTACCAATTACCACCTTGCTTAGGCCCTTTTTGAGGAAGACTTGGCCAGATTTAAAGCAAGGAGAGACAGAGGAAGTAAGGCATGCTATCTACTTGCATTGGAAAGAAAAATTCAGCCAACTGCTGAGTTTAGTGAGCAATCTACCTCATAACCTATTTCATTTTTTGAACTTCCACCAGTCTGTAACCACAATAGGGTTGGTACTATTGCTACCACTCTTTTACAAGTTTCAATCATCCACAGATTGTATATTGGGGCAATGGCAATTTCTCAAGAAATCATTGCACAGTTTTTGCTACTCTTCTCCTTTTCCTATATGGTTTGTATACTTATCTCAACCCTCCACCTGTCTGGGATGAACTATCTGCAGTTTTCTATGAGTTTGCCATCTGCTATTTTGATTATTAATATTAGTTCTGAAAATCAAGGAATACTATGGAAGCCCATTTGGAGTGACTATATTTATTCCGACAATTTTGACTTATGTAGCCTATGGTGCTTTGTTCTTTGCCATCCTTATCAATACCCTCTTTGGATAATCTCTCTTGCTCCTGTTCCTCATTATTGGCATTTTGGTGGCTGACCCATGTATTAGCAAGACTGATTGCATTTAATGTACAATATATTGTTGCCTATTGCTACATTAGCTGCACATAAGTGTACCAGACTGCTGAGGAAGAAGATCAGCGTCATGCTCATTGATGTGATAGTATTTCTAATTAAGAAATATTTAAAGAATTTCTAATCGGTCTTTTTTTAGAAATATATCATGTTTTTACAATTTATTTTTCTAAAACAACACAAAAAAAGTTTACTGAAAAACATTTGATAAAAAAATTACAAAGGTAACTTTAGAAAAACCAAAAGATACATGTGCCATATTTTTCAAGAAACAGTCTAGAAACACAATTTGTATTCTCCATGTATTTCTCAAGAAATAGAAAAAGAAAATTTTTAAAAATAGCTCAAGAAACACACAAAAAACACAATAAGTGTTTTTTTTTACTATTTCTTAATTTATACTTTTAGTTTTTCGAGAAAAACACTTGTTGGAAGTCACATGACCTATTTCTAATAGATGTTTCTCCAGAAATCTTCACCATGCCCTGAAGTGTAGGTAACTGTATATGCATAGAACAAACTTGATAGTTCTTATGTCTGTCAGTATAATAGTACTGTCATTATCATCTCAATTGTCACTTTCTGAAAAATATGTGTCCATTAAATATTTGTTGTCATTGATTAACTCTTGGTAGTAGGACTCTAGTGCAATCATAGGTAAGTAACATCACATTTAAACTAGCATTTGCTATCATCATTTAGTTTAAATGTGATGTTACTTACCTATTTTTATATTAGAGTCGTCAACTGCTCACTCTTTATTTTTACTTTATTGACAGCTACTTGTGATAAGTAAGGCTGTAATGTCAGTAGAAAATTTAATATTGAGAATAGTGCTTGCCTGCATTATTGACAACTTCTTCTGCACAGACTAAAAAGCTGTACACTGTAAACAATCAATCAAAGTTGTATCTAAAAGAAGCAATAAATAAAATTGTCACATATATCTTTTGTTGTTTTTCTTCATGGCACAATACTTTTTTAACATGGATTTTAGCTCTATCTTTGTATATCTGTCAATTGAAGAAGATGAGGAGTTGGCTGGTGCAGAAGATTGGTTCTGATTTGTGTTCATGAGAGGAGATCTGAGTTGCAAATGGAGTGTTGAGATGTGTTTTAATAGTGATTGCCTTATGTCAATTGAGATATGTTTGCACATTATACTGGTATATTGTATAGTTGCAAAAGATTTCTATGGAAGTCATGAGATCGATGGTGATTTGATGTCAATTGAATTAGGTTACTAATATACTAAAGAGTATTTTTTAACTTTATTTATAAAAATAGCAATTGCAGAAAAGATAATGGACGTACTTAATAGTCT
This sequence comes from Macrolepiota albuminosa, assembly GCA_027475525.1. NCBI lineage: Eukaryota > Fungi > Basidiomycota > Agaricomycetes > Agaricales > Agaricaceae > Macrolepiota > Macrolepiota albuminosa. The sequence goes on from JAMWFC010000117.1 coordinate 4,947,779, forward strand.
GAGAAGTTCATGCCATATGTTCAGTCTTGAATTAGAAAAGGTAATAGATATATTGAATAGTCTGAGAAGTTTACATCACTTGGTTAGCCTTGAGCTAGAATATGAATAGAAGAGGTAATGGATGTACTGAATAATTTGAGAAGGTTATGTCACTTTGTCAGCCTTGAATTGGGCTGTGCAAGTAATGTTGAGAATCGGATGGATTGGACAATAACTTTTTGGTCTGAATTTGAAAATGTTGAGAAATAAGCACCAAGCACTTGGTGTGTTTATTCAAAGAAGTGGTATTGCAAAAGACGTCAGTGGATAGAAGGGCGTTGGATTTATAAAGTGGATTGAGTCTTTGTTATGTGATTTGTTGAAAGCATTTGTGGATTCAAGTTGGTGGTTGTTTGTTGGAGGTACGTCATTAAAAATAGTAATTGCAAAAAAGGTAATTGGACGTACTAATAGTTTGAGAAGCTTATACCACCTGGTCAGTCTTGAGATGGGCTGTGCAGGTAATATTGAATTAGATAATGACTTTTGGTTTGAATTCAAAAATTGTGTTGTAGTACTTGGTAGAAGTATTACTTGATAGTTCTGGGGCTTGCTAGTGTAGAATATGACCTTGAATTCACACTGACTTTGATGACGAAAGGGATAATTATTATCTTGACTGCGTTTAATAATCTTGCAAAATGCTGAGGTTTTTGAGGAATTATAATATTGAATGAGAATAATAATATTCCCACAAGTCGAGGTTTCTTAACAAACTCCGGCCTAAGTGATTCACTCCCTGGGAATCACCGAGCCTTTGCCTATCAATTGCCTGCCTATTCTCTACTAAACTTGGGCTATTTATACTGTTTTTCTGGTGCACAGACCACTATCTACATATGACTCTTTGTCAGAAACTCTCCCACTTCCAGAACATATTTGATAGTCCAATTTCCCTTTTGAGAGGCCTGTTTCAGTGCCACCTGTTCTACCATTCAACTTCTCGTTCCACCATTCTTCCGGATGTTTCAGATTGCCACTTCCCCATTTGCTTGAGCTCCATTTAGCCCGATCCCATTCCTAGATCCTTCTTTCCTCTTTTAGCGCCTCCCTGCATCCCCTACTTCTTTCCTTTTCCCCTCGTGGTTGTCAAATCGAACATTGACTGATTTGATGATGAAATTGAGAAATTATAATCTTGAATGAGAATAATAATTTCCCAATTTCATCCTATTCCGTCCACTCTGCCAGCTTCCATGCTTCCCCTCCCCATTACAGTGGTTAGACTATTGTTGAGCTGATAGTTTGAACTGGTTCCTGCCTGTTGTTCTGTACTTTTCTGTGTATTTGTTGGGATGTTTTTGGAGATGGTTATTTGTTGAGACTGCTACCAGGAGGCTTACAGTTTTCAGCCCATATTTAAATGTTTATTTTAACTTCTGGTGCATGGTGTGTCCCTGACTGCTGGTACAGCGTCGTATCAGTGTTGAGAATGAGTACTTGACCATGTTTATTTTGGTGTTGGCACAGCACTTTCATTAATATCATTAAAGATCTCTAGTGCTTAAAAAGCATCATACTTTGCTGCTAGTGTAAATGAGTCAAATTGATTTCAAAATTCATCTTTTGTTAGATAATTTGTTAAAGAATGCATGTACAGTGTGCATATAGCAATGCAGCAGTTGTGAATTTACATTCTATTCTGAATCTATGATGAAGTAGACATGATTGGCAGCTCTAATAAGAACTGCAAAATGCCATGATCCTGGTCAGATCCTGGACATTTTACTAGTCCTTTTCGTTGAATTATTGTGATTGTGAGGGTCTTCTGTGCAATCTTAACAGAGGCATTCAAGCAAAGTTTTCAATTCTGTTTTTGCATGTAACTGTGTTTTTCTCTTATTGCATTCAAAGTTAATATATTCAATTGCATTCAACAATTACATATACTTTATTCAGACCGCAATCCAAAGAATATGTGAAGTTCTCAGCATGTACTTTAGAAAACAACTTATGGTAACATACTAATTCAATTCAACTTGTTACTGCACTTTTCTTTGAAAGTCTTCATTGTTATTGAAATCTGCCTCATTAGTCAATTCTGTACGCTTTTGAAGTTGAAGTGGAAAATCTTCATCGATATTAATATGACACTTCCGAACTCCTCGAGATACTGCAGATTTAAGATTGTGAGATTGATTAGCTAGTTCATTTTCCAACAACTGATAGTAAGAGTTTTAGTTTATAGCACTTAAACTCTACTCGATGGAGTCTCACTGCAGTTCTATGTTTAGTGACAAGAAGTAATTTATCTAGATGAATTGATAGTGCATTTTTTCGCCCAATCTTGACAATGCAAAAACTGATACTTGCTTCAACAAGTTGCCTGGGATAAGCAATCTGCTTGTATGTCTGCCTATATCAACAGGTAAAGTAATGTTGCATTAATGATAAGCACTACCAAAGATACTATTGATGATTCTGTGATGCTACTTTGTTGTGAACGCTACCATTGCTTGCTAACATAAAACTTGAAACTTGCTAAAAACTACCAGACTGCTTTTGATAGAAATAGGCCACATTGCTTGTTAATACAATAGTTGAAACTTACTAAAAATCACCTCACCTTAGCAAAACAATGTTGAAAGCAAAATAAACAACTTTTAATCAACACAAGTATGAAAGTAATTTCTAATTCTAGTTAAATTGACATGCTTAAAAATGATCGGCGACTCTACTGTTTATGTTATTGCTTCAAATATGATAAGTTGAAAATGCTTTTTGTTAACGAATATGCTTTAAAACAATCAAGTTGAAAAGAACCTATCTTTATACCTTTACCTTTAGTTTTTCCTTATAGTATCAACCAAATGGCCTGACTTTCAGCCAATTATGTTGCTTTACTTTCATCGTCAATATTAGTGTTTGATTCTAATAAGTAATGGTACAGGAAACAATAAATAAGATCTGAATCAGATACTGAAACTACCATGTTAGAGCAGACAACAAAGAAGAAGTATAAATGAATGACTTCCAATAAAGCTAACATGCAAGAAAATATTAATAAGTCAGACTTGAGGTTTGTTTTTAATCATACCTCTTTTCTGAATATAATAAGGCTTATTGACATTGTAGGGAAAAAATAGATGAAAGTAGCTTGAATTATATCCTTGATAAAAGAAAAAATATTTTCAGTTCTAGCAATCAGTACGTGTTGAATATTTAATGTTCTGCAACTACTGCAATTAATTGAACTATAATTTATAGAATGCTACATGCTAAAGATGTTGTATTGCAACTACCTTACGCTGAATTTATAAACGATTTGACTCTACAAAACACGTAAGTCAAAATATTTGAATCACTTCATCAACTGATTTTTTTAATATATTACTCTAGATAAGACGTTAAGTCCAACGATACACAACCTATCATTCTAGAAACTATCTATATAGAATGGGACAACCGTTTCATGGGAATTATTGATTAGTCAGTTCTGACTAAGGCTGACAAAGATTTGCCTTTTTTGTTTGTTTTTTGGTCAGTTTTCCAGTAGAAAAGAAAAAAAAAATATTAATCAATGAAAAAGAGTGTATATTAAATATTTAAATGTACAATATCTCTCGGACACATGTGGAAGGTATCTGGAGTGTGTGAATGTGGCCGAGGCCAAAGTGCAATTTAGTGGACATCAGTTTTCATGCCTCGCGTGTTCTTAAACCAAACAGCATCAATTTTTCCATGGTTTCAATGTTGTAGTGAGTAAACTACACTACAAAGTAAGTGTTGATTGATTGATTGATTTACAAATATTAATAACCATTCTTATAGCAACGCTTCGAAACTCAATTACAAAGTAAGTATTGATTGATTGATTGATTGATAGATATTAATAAATGATTGATCTAGCTACAACTTCGAAATTTGATTACAAAGTAAGTATTGACTGATTGATTGATTGATGACTATTAACAAACATTCTTATAGCGAAATTTTCACACTCAACTATAAAGTAAGTAATTATTAATTGATTGATTGATGAATCTTAACAAACATTCAATAGCTCGACAACTTTCACCTATTGATTGATCATTGTAAGTGATTTTTAATGTATTTGAGCTTGGAAATTGCTTAAAAAATTCAAAAAAATCACAGAAAAATCAGACGAAATTCACTTCAGCTTATAGCGAAAGTTTGGGCTATTATAGTAAGTGACTTTTATTGTTTTTGAGCTTTATAAATGCTTATAAAATTCAAAAAATTCAAGAAAAATTCAATTCAGCTTAGAGTAACACTTGTACAACTTTGGGCTATTGATACACTCATCATGTAAGTGTCTTTCAATAGTTTTAAGCTATGAAAATGCTTAAAAAATTATTCTTTCAGGCAATCTTCAACTACTCATTCTAATAATGGATCCAGTACTCCTGAAGGTCAAAGACAGCAGGCTAGGATTCAAAGCAGGCTACAACAGTTACAAATGACTGATCCTGATGAGCGCCGTGCAAATAGAAGTAGAAGATCTACTTCAGTGGTTATACCACTTCATTATGGAACTGGGGATATGAGAACTGGGGATATGGGAACTGGGGATATGAGACCTGGGGATATGAGAATTGGAAGAAATGATCAGATTGCCTCTAGCTCTTTGGGAAGGCCTATTGGACCAACTGTTGCTATGAACTTATTTGCATCTGAGGATGTACAACTTGGAACTACAGGATTGGGGGATATGAGAACTGGGGGAAATAATCAGATTGGTTCAAGCTCTGGAGGAAATACTTCTAGCTCTTTGAGGAGGCCTGTTAGACCACCAACTGTTGCTGAGGATCTATTTGCTAGGGCTATTCCTGAAACTCATTTACCTGAAGGATGGAATGCCCCTTTGCAAAATTCTATTCCTAGAATGATACCATCTCTACCTTTTCTTGCATATAGAGCTCCTTATATGCCTTCAATAGTAGCACCTCTACCAGCTGCTGTGCATGGAAGAGATCATAGAGTGGGATCAGTCAATCAGCCTGTAGTTGGTGGGACTGCTATGAGTATACCTGAAACTCATTTGCCTGAAGGTTGGGATGCTCCTTTACAGAATCCTATACCTAGAATGCCTGCTTTGCATAGAGCTGCTTTGCCAAACTTCACAATGCCACTGCCACTGCCACCTGCACTTAGGAATAGAGGGAGACAGCAGGTTGCTCCTATACAAGCACAATCATTAGCAGCATTGCAAGACCAACAAAGGTTGAGGCATATTGCTGCAGCTGAGGAGCAGGATAGACAATGGCAGGCACTAGCAGTATTGCAGGAGCAACAGAGGCAACAACAGGCATTAGCAGTATTGCATGAGCAACAACAGCTCAGAGATATTGCTATAGCTGAAGAGCATGCAGTAGCAGAGGCACAAAGGGCTTTACATCAGCTAGAGGTGAGACAAAGACAACTTTTAAAAGTTGCATTGACTAAGAAAGATTAACAGGATGTAGATCTCAATCCTAAACATAGGCCTTTGACCGGACTGGTCTGATTCTGTGCAGTGTGAACATTAAGCTCTCACAATCTCTGATGCTGTCGTTGTATATATATAAGTGCTTCTGCACAAAGCAAAAGCTGTGGCCACCATGGTGGCCCTGGCTTCAGATTCATGGCACACACACCCTTGCTTTATCACATTGTCACAATGCCTTTGTCACATCTATGCTGTATCCCAACAACATTACTGAAGTTTGGCCTGTGAGAATTCTTCAATGAGTTCCAAAGTTGTCAATGCCAGTCAACAATGTTGTGGATCAGGGATTTAGTAAGGTCTGCTGCTATATTAGCAGTGATGGGTTTGATTCTGTCATCAGATACTGCTTGTCACAGTCAGAACCAGTGCCTATCAAGATGTTTCAAGTGACCCATGTATTGTGGCTGTTCTAACACTGATAGCACTGACTGATTGTCAATGTTGAGTGTGAGTGGTCACAAGTGTGGTACAAGGAAGTTTTGCAACCAGCACAGCTCACAACCTGTCTCACTAGTGGTAGCAAATTTCACTCCAGTTGTAAATAGTATGACAATCAACTGGAGCTGAGACATCCACCCTTGGTGACCATGAGGAAAGTGATGTAGCAGCAGTGACAGAGTACTTAATCTTGTAGTCAAGTGTATTACAGATGTAGTGCATAAGATGTTTCACTACTTTCCAGTATTGGATGTAATGAGTAGTTGTTGTTAACAGTATAACTCAGTCTGTGTTCAAAAGACTCTATTGCGGGTTTTATATACCTGTTGTTAACAGTATAACTGGTAATTATATCAGTACTTAATCTGTGTTGGTTATCTAAGGCAGCACATACCTCAGTCTGTGTTCAAAAGACTGAGGTATAGGTGATCGCTGATTCCGATTCATCACCACTAACTGTATAGTTTCCCGATCATCATTCTCTGCTGCCCTCACGTGTGTCGATCGCGTCTGGCTGAAGCGCACCGCAATCTCCATCCAACACTCCTCCAGACTTGCGGTACACATCAGGCATCACATAGACAAAGGGCAACGCAGAACTTGTGGTGTTGAGAGTGCGGCAACGGTTTGGTAAATAGGTCGGCGATATTTTTGGCACTTGGTACATAGTCAATCTGAATCTTCCCTTCCTCGACCAAATGGCGTATGAAGTGGTGCCGTACGTCAATGTGTTTGACGCGATTGTGGCCTCTCTTGTTCTCCGCTATCGCGATCGATCCGTTGTTGTCACCCTTCAGGGTTGCAGGGAGAGGTGCGCCGAATCCGATCTCGGTTAACGCTGAAAACATCCACTGTATCTGCTCTGCAGCCCTCCCCAGAGCGATGTATTCCGCCTCCGTCGTAGAGGTCGAAACTGTATCTTGGTATTTGGCGCTCCAGCAAGTGGGTCCTCCTGCCTGAATAAATACTCCTCCCGATACTGACTTCCTGGTGTCCACATCCACTGCAAAATCCGAGTCGTAGTATCCGTGTGGTGTATAATTGGTATGGTCCAGTCCTCCGTAGCGCAACTTGTATGATATAGTTCCCTTGATATATTTCATGACGTGGAGTAGTGCTAGCCAGTGTGGTTTTCTGGGATTCGTCATGAACTGGCTTAGACAGGTGATCGCAAAGGCAATGTCTGGGTGAGTGCCAATCTGGGCGTACATCAACGAGCTGAGCACTTCTGAGTAGGGCTTATTTTTCATGTACTGGCGGTCCTCCTTGGTCACCGGTGCCTGAGATCGACTTAATATGATTCCTGGCGGTAACGGCGTGTACTTCGGAGTGCAATCCATCATCCCAAATTTTTCCAGGGTGCAGTTCAAGTACTCCTCCTGGTCAAGCGTGATAAGTTGGTTTCCTCGGTTGCATGTGCTTTGTATGCCCAATGTCAGGTTCCGCTGAGTTGGGGGCTTTCTGGGAAAGTGAGCGCCCTTACAATGCGGACTTGACCCACGGATACTTGGGTGTCTGGAACTCCGGGGCTAGGACTCCGGGGTTCAAGACGTGGACAGGGGGATCCCGGGAGAGGGGACTTAGTCCGGGGGTTTCTGGGTGGTGGGTAACTGGGGAGTTTGGGTGGGGGTTGAGTTGTGAACTGGAGGTTCTAAGACGAGACCAAGTTAGTAAGTTAAAGTCTCGAAGTGTGTACCAGTCTTAGAGCACACGATTATCCAAGCGTGCCAGTCAAGCGTGCCAGTCAATGCGTACCAGTCAAATAGAGGGCACGCAACAATCCAGGTAATGCAATGTAATATCAAGACTAGCGAATACAGCAGAGAACTATACTATAAGTACTACGGGATCGTGTCTCGGGGATCCGGGGTGTCTGGGATGAGTTCTGGGGGCCATTGAGTAGCGGTCAGGGACTGTATACCGGGATTGCGTGTGTGGGAACGCGCAATCAATTGGCGTGGAGGGAGTTGTGATGTGTGGTGCGTGATGCATGATGGCCGGATGTGAGCCATGTGATCCGATCGTTGATGGCGGTTGATCCTGGGGTCCGTGATGCAGGGGTCCCAGGGGGGCTGGCTGATGGCGGTTGTTGATGCGTGTGATGGCGGCGTCGGCAGCTGTGGGGGCGGGGTGCGTTGTGGGATTGATGAAAGAGGTTCCCGGATGAGGCTCTGGGGGTGTCCCGGGGAGGTTCTGGGGGGAAGGGGTCGTGACACCCAAGACAAACTTGATGTCACCAAGATCCTTGATTTCGTACTTTTTGCCAAGTTCTTTCCATGCTTTCTCTGCTTCTGCCTTCAACGATGACATTCCCGATGTGTCGTCCGTATACGTACTGGTGACTGTCCTTTTGCCATCCCTTTCTCTTGACCTCACTGACTGATCTGCCTCTGACCGTTTGTAACCCAACCTCCTCATCTCATCATCCAGCATTTTCCACCAGTTCCTGGCACCATCCATTGTTCCATACAACGCTTTGTCAAGTAGTGACACTAGATCTTTCTCGCTTCCATCCACGCCATCTGCTGCCGCCATGCTCCCCCAGACCCGTTCGCCCTCATTCACATCGACACGATAAACCTCGCTGGCCTTCACCTCATAACCCTCTGGTTGCTCCATTAGGATAGGAATCTGTGTTGGTGCATTGAGGTACGTGCTAGTGTAGTCAACCTGTCAAATTTCATAGTCTTTGACAGCGCCGACAGCTAGATTCATGCATAGGGACTCGTACTTGACGACTGAAGCGTAAGTAGCAAAGTAGTTGACCCCTGGGATCTGGGAGAAACTCTTGGCAACCAGCCGAGCCTTTCTCCCCATAACTCTGCCATCCGCATCATACTTCAACACAAAGACCCACCGGTTCTTCATGGTCCGAGCGTTGTCGGGCCTCTCAACCAGCCGCCATACCCTGCGTTCATGCATCCTTGCCATCTCCTGGTCCATGGGCTCACACCATAGATCAGGTCGTCGCATGGCCTCCGAGTAAGACTTTGGCACCCACATCTCATCAGGGTCAGCAATGCACGAGGACAAGGCACCAGGCATAGCTGCAAAAGTCTCTTCCTCGCTTTTAGAGTCGGCGTCATCAAGGGCAATTGGGTCCTCACTGGGCAGCGTCGGCATCTCAGCGGCTGTCCTTTCTGCTATGCAGGCAGATCTGCGTGGTGCGGCAACAACGGCCGTGGCAGTTGTGACAGAACAAGATGGTATGGCAGGGGTCTCAGGGCCAGGAACCACGGCATCAGGCAAAGGTAGGTCGAAAACTTGGTAGAGGTCAGTTGCTGTGCCATCCCTGTCATCGGGAAGTGTGCGGTGCGCAGTGCCCTCCTTGAAGATGATGTCACGGGAGCAAAAGATCCTGCCAGTAGCCCGCTCAAGTAGCTTATAGTCGCCAGCACCGAAATACCCAACAAGGATGCAGCATATCAAGCGAGCATCCAGCTTACTGCCACCTTCCTCCCGAGGGATCCTTGCATAAGCGGTGCAGCCAAAAGGTCAGAGGTAGGATACATCTGGCTTCCATCCAGTCCAGATCTCGTGAGGGGTCTTTCCAGGGTGTCGAGAGCTCGGGACAAGGTCCAGTACGTACACCGCCGTGGAGGCTGCCTCGCCCCAGTAATGTGCAGGGAGGCGTGAGTCACTGAGCATGCTGCAGGCGAGGTCAAGTATTGTTCTGTTTCTGCGTTCAACGACACCATTCGCGGCGGACGAGTGCGGCGGTGTAGTTTCATGCTTGATCCCCCATTTCCGGCAGTACTCATCCCACAGGTCGTTAACAAACTCCTTCCCCCCATCTGTTCGAACGCACTTGACACGAGTCCCATGTTGAGTCTCAATGCATACGTCAAAAGCCTCGAAGCATGCAAGTGTGCTCTCCTTGGTCTTGTGGGACAAGAACCAAACTTCACATTCTGCACCCGCCTGGTCAGTCGTGACCAACATCAGTAACTTGCCACCAGTAGTCTGGACACGAGCAGGGCCCCACAAGTCTACTGCGACCCGCTCATATGAGGTTGATTCTGGTATCACAGGGGCATCAAAGGGGTGGCGAGACTGCTTGCCTAGAATGCAGTCCTCGCACTTGCCATTTGTAGACATAGATGTGACGACAAGCCCATCAACCGTTCCCTTGCGTATCATCTCACGCAAAGTGGACTCACCGACGTGGCCCAGGCGGCAATGCCATGTCTCGAAGTCAGCAGGACGGGCCAACAAGTGGGCAGCCAGAGCAGTGGGAGGCGGCGGCACAAAATCAATAATAAACATAGTGCCAGACATAGGGCACCGCATGAAGGGGCGACCGTCCAGGGCATAGAGCATAGCACCATCACCATCAATGCCAAGGCAAACGCCTTTGCGGACAAGCGAGCCAACAGAGACGAGGTTGTGGTCCAGATCAGGGGCATGAAGTGCGTTGTCAAATGTAATCTCGATGATTTCTCTGCCAAATCAGACCCACTTCCATACCCACCCACAGCCCACAATCGCAAATGAGCCATTTGCTGCTAAGCCCATCCAGCACGTCTTGTCCGGGGGACCATATGTGACAAAATCACTACGGTCAGCAAAGAAATGTCAGCTGGCCGCAGAGTCAGCATATGTGACACGATCGGGTGTGCCAAGAAGGCAAGGCACCGAGGGGTTGAGGCGTTACTAGCTGACACCGCCGCAGAGTTGGCTTGCAGCGCAGCGGTGGTCTGATTCACAGCAGGAACAGCCGTTGTGGCGGTACTGCCTGTACTCCCACCACAACCTTTCTTCCACCAGTCTGGATACTGTCCCTCCAAACCTCCGCCTTTCCTGAAGCACTTATTGACAGTGTGCCCAGCGCGTCCGCAATTCAGATTTGTACAAACTCCCCTATCCCTGGGGCTGTGACCAGTCTGTGCAACCAGTGCCTGTGCTGACTTTGCGGGGGCAATGGCGGATGCGCTGTGCAGGAGGAGCGCATGTGTTGTCAACCGCACAATTACGCTTGCTGACGTCTTCTCACTGAGCAGGGAGCCGGTGATTGCAGCCCATGAGCTAGGCATCGACTTGATCACATAGGCACGGAAGCGGCTGTCATCAATTCCGGTGCCTTGGTCATTCGCTTTAGACCATGCTGTGCATAAGGCCTTGAAGTGTGCCTTGATACTTGTGCCGTCGACATACTTGATGGAGTTCAGTTCCTCCTCTGCATGGATGAGGCCTAGGTCAGTTTTTGCATCGTGCAGGCCGGTTAAGGAGGTCCAGGCATCAGCCGCCGTCTCATCCATTTTGACCCCAGCACCAATGGGGTTAATCACATTCAGGGTGACCATGCTATGCACAAATGCATTGCGCTGGAGCCACTTGTCCATTGTCGGAGATGTGGAGCCCCACCACGAGGTAGGAGCAGGGGTGGGGGACTTAGGATTGGGCATTGTAATTGTGCCAGTCAAATATTCCAGCAGGCCGCGTCCGCGCGCAGCCTCAGTAATCATGGTCTTGAAAGCTACCCAATTGGAGCCGTCAAATTTTTCTTCCGCCGGCAGGAGGAACAGGGGGGGGGTTCTGGGACATGTCTGTGGGTCGGTGTTGGTATCAGGGTTTCAGGTGGGTCAGAAAAAAAATTTTTGGGTGTCGTTTCACTGAGTGGCACGGGGCCCATAACCTGTTGTTAACAGTATAACTCAGTCTGTGTTCAAAAGACTCTATTGCGGGTTTTATATACCTGTTGTTAACAGTATAACTGGTAATTATATCAGTACTTAATCCGTGTTGGTTATCTAAGGCAGCACATACCTCAGTCTGTGTTCAAAAGACTGAGGTATGGGTGATCGCCGATTCTAATTCATCACCACTAACTGTATAGTTTCCCGATTGCCATTCTCTGCTGCCCTCACGTGTGTTGATCGCGTCTGGCTGAAGCGCACAGCGATCTCCATCCAACAGTAGTATATAATGTATAATTTTAATTTGTATATAAGTAGTTACTGCCTGTCATGTCACACTGCAACATAAAAACCTTAGTGTTACTTATTACCTAAGTTCTTTTTTTTGTTTTACATAACTGAAATCTGGACAAAAGTTTGACTCATTGGTGGGAAATAAGGAACTTGAGCTCTTAGCTGTAACTTTGTCACATTTTTCTGAATCTTCTGGTTCTCAGCTCTCAGCTATCCATGCTTAGTTCAAACTTGTTGAACTCTATCAGCTTCTCTGCTTCTTGACACAACCACTCTAAAAAGCTTCTGGAGTACTCAGCAAGCCTGAGAGTGATGACAAGGTGGACAAACCACATGTATCCAAAGTAGTTCCAGAAATTCCCAACTCAAAGCCTGCAGTCTCAGTGCAGGTAGCCCTTTCCAAGGACTATGCTGTAGATGCTGAGGTACAGCCTGGCATTGACATGGCAGAAAGTTTGCTATTTCAAGTCATGGAAGCCAGAACAGCTTGTGGAGTGAGTATTGAGACATTGTCTCACACAAGGTCAGGTGTATGCTACAGTGTGCCCCAACTGCAAGCTGGATTGTTGTTGCATCAGGAAGTATGCAGATTGTAAGGGAAACCTCTGGAGGCTATAGCTTAGTCACACAGCTGGTAGAAGGAGATCTAAAGTATATTAGAGTATATACCAACAATGTCATTGTTAGAATCTATATTCTAAGAATAATATCAGTCAGAGATAATTCTACAGTATAGTCAGTGGTCCAATACACTACTAAGTGTATGAATTTGGTATAAGCAACTGAGGATGCTATCTACTAGTTGTCTGTTCATATAAAAAAAGTGATTACACAAGCAAAGCAGGAAAACTCTGGATTTCCCTAAGTCTCATATAATCAATTGAGGATGCTGTCTGGATAATGTTCTCTTTATATATGCATGTGTGATGGACAATGCTCTTTGGCCAGGGTGGCCAAACAAAGCATATGTAATGAGTATGAAGAGTTTGGAGGGTGGCCAGGTACATAGTATGTGTAGCAGTCTTTTATCAAATAATTCCAACACAGCTTACTTAACATTATTGCATCAGTATTCTATCTGCATGACTGTATATAAAGCAAGAGAAAAGTAAAAGCTGAGAAGCTAAATGCTAAGAACTGGGAGCTAAAAGCAGAATTCAAAAGAAGTGTAAACAGAGTTACAAAGTTAGTCATACTTTTCTTGTGCACCCTTCCACCTCTTCCTTGTTATTCTTTTCTTGGACTCTGTTTTTGAACAAATCTTCTTTCTTGTTTTCACTATTCTACTACATAGTATCTGTACAAAGTGTTTAGCCATAGCTACATTGCCACTTCAAGAAATCAAAAATAAAGGGGTTGCTTTTGCAGCCAATTTCTGCTAAACTGTTTTTCAAGAATCCTGAGGCATTATGATCCTTACCTCTCAACAAGCTCTGAATCTCCTTGTTTATCTTTTTTGTCATTGTCTGCTGGACAACATCTTGCAGTGAAGTTTTCAGGAGCACCTTTGAATCTTTATGCTGGTAATAAGGGCACCAGCAATTCTTGATATATTGAACAATCTTCTATTCAAGCATATGATGTCAACTTCTTTTACCTATGTTGATTCTCTCTGCCCACTTTTCTCCCATCTTTGGCTCTGTTCTCTTAATAGCTCCTTTGGAGACTTTGAAAATAATCCAATGGTAGATGATATAGATGATACAATCTCCATATCTATAAGGCATGTAAAGGTAATTTGTATTTATGCTATTATTGATAGTAGATTATTCAAGTTCATATATAGACACAGGCAGATTATCTTCATTGAGGGAAGGTCAAGGTCAAGGCTCTTGAAGACCATGAGCAGAAAATGAATATTCAGGAGCAAAAGTTTCTATGACTTGAATATAAAATAGATATTGAACTTCCATTAGCAGATAGCAACCTGGGACATAGCAGCAGTTCTGTCCATGACTTCAAATTTCTTGAGCAGACTTCAGGATGCCAGCCTTGATCAAATCATTGAAGAGAAAGAGCAACAGGAACTAGAAAATAATGTGCCAATAGAAGATATCCCAGAAAATTAGCCAGCCACAAATGGGTTCCATATTTATAGATATAATTGTTTTAGAAATTCAATACAACAGATTGTTCACACAACTAGAGTACACGAATCTGGTAAGGATCTCCATGGGCACCTTGTAGGTCGAATTCATCATAAATTTCTTTTTCAATAAGTTCTAATCACGATTGCACTCTATTGTCAGCCACAGAAATTATGGAACAAAAGAGCAAGTGTGTACGTACCTTCCAAAACATCTTCTAGCGTGATAATCCCCAGAGGCATAACGGCAGAATCAAAATTCTTCAAAAAATAGATAAAAGTATTCGTCACCATCAGAACTTCGCATCCAAATCAAAAAACACCGACCTCAACATCAGCAGGCATACTCTGTTCCGATCCCATCATTGACGCTATACTTGCTGCCACCCTTGGTAACTGAAACGACGACCTCGGCGTCTTCTTGGGCTCTGCCAACACAACCATATCTTGCTCTTTTTCAAAGTTCTCACTTTCATCGCCCCTCTCCTCTTCCTTCTCCTCTTTGTACTTTTCCTGCTCCATATGCACACGACCATTCAGACTCCCCGTACTCGGTACCCTCACCGTCTGACCCAGCGTCTCAAAGTCCTTCATAAATCCACCCTCGCACAACGTCGGATCCTTAGCCTCAGCTTCTTTCGCTTCTTCTACACCACTCAAATTCCCACTTCCGCTATTTTCGATGTATTTCTCTCTCTCGTTCTCTTGGTCATTCGAGTCCGAGCCTCCCATCCCAATTTCTATACACAGACGCTGCGTAAGACTGCGTTTCGCTGCCTTGTTGACTCTCAATGCCTGCCAGTCAGGAAGTGGACCTTTGTCAGCCGGTGTCAGACGTTGGACTCGAGGGAGAGTGCGACTTGCCTTTTCCATCCTCAACCTACTAACGATAGCCATATGACTTCTGCCTTCCTGGAATTTATCTAGAATCCCCAGAAGCGGCTCATTATCCGGGACACAAGGAACCTTGTTCAGAGGCATTTTGCTCAGTGGCGTCGCGTCTACAAAAGGAGATGACCCGTAATTAAGATCGATCTTGTGAAGTGAATCTCATCAAAGCGAACCTTTCGGATCAAGCATCACACAATGCTTAACTAACAAGATCCCAAGGATCTTCTTCACCTTCTGTATTCGTTCCGACCTGGCCACGGCACCGCTTGTCGTCGAGACAGGTAGTTCGATCTCCTCATAGACTGGCACACGACTGTGACCTGTGTGAACGATCTTCTTTAGAAGGTCAAAATCTAGTTTGGAGTCGATGGAGAGCATGAATACGTCTTCAATGGGTGTCATTGCCTTGAGAGTCCCACAATTTAATTTCAGTGATCCAAACATCGAAGATCAAAATAGAAGAGGAAACAAACTTGCTCAACGACCTTCTCCTGCAAATCCAATGTAGCTCCCATGATTGTGATAGTATCATCCTTCAGGTCCCCACCATGCAGCGAACTTGAAGAGTGCAGCGCAATGAACTCTTTGAGCTCCGCACGGCTGTAGATAATCCCGTGATGGGGACCTAGGATCCACTCTAGAAGCTTCGCAACGGGCCATGCGACTATGCCCTGGACCGGGTTACCGATGAATGTTAGCATTAGTCAGCTCGTAAAAAGTAGATGGAAGAAGACATACAAGGACAATGATCAGGCACTTCGTGAATGTAACCATCTTTGCACCCAGATAGAGGCCATGTCGGGTGAAGATTGATTGTGGGATAATTTCTGCGAAGCTAGACGACGTTTCAGCTAATCATTCTCTTGTTTTTTCCGAGCCAAAGGTAAGCTTAGGTGCTCAGATATAGAAGGGGATAGTGATATGAGATGATGCGTTCGTCAGGGCTCCGGGAACGAAGAAATCAAAACAAAAGATCAATCAAGAAAAAGAAGATCTAAACTGGCAGAACGCATTCCTCAAGGAGATAAGGCAAGAGGAAGATAGACCTACGTAACGATTAGCACAGTGCTAACCACCACACCCTGTAGGCCTCCCCCGAGCACGGGCTCCGAAATGATGGGGAGCGTCTCGTTCACAATTATATCTGCGAGAAGGAGGGTCACAAGGAGGAGGTATCCGTTTTTGCGAATTGGAATTATCTTGTTTGCGTATTCGCGTTGCTTACTACATGCATGTCAGTCAAGGACTTTTCCGTGGTACGGAATAGAGAAGGAGCAAAAAACGCACGGTGTGCCACTAATACTCAAAACACTAAGCTGGGTCTCGTCGAGACTCATATAGCCCAAGGTCAGCCCGGCAAAGAGACCTGATAGAAGGACGAGCACGGGTATAAGCACCGCAAGGGCGTTGGGTTGCATTTCATTGTGCCACTCGTCTGCACGTTTGTTGAGTACACGATTGGTAACGTGATCATGGTCTGCGCCACACAGGAGGCGCGCTCCGAGGGAGAGAGCGACGTAGAGAAGTTTGGTCATGGTTGGTCGGGTACTGAAATGAGTACCAGTACTCCGTGTAGAGCAGGGAACAGGGACCATTCGATGTGTGATGGGGATAAGAAGCAGGGAGGGAGGAGGAAGGATATAAGTAATGTTTCGTGAATTTAAGTGATTTGTATCCGTGAAAATTGCACCGCTGACAGGACGGTAGGTGCTTATTGATGGCACATTAGGGGCTTACCTTTGCTGGCTCGACCTTAAGAGGATGGACCGCACCTGTTCTCGAACGTGATCCGTATGGTTCTGGGGTTCCTGTTGAGTAGTGGAGACGTTTGGAGTTAAGAGGTATGAACCTCTTTACCTGAACAGACTGGTCATTCCTTAGTCCTCACTATCAAGCGTGAAAACTCAAGCTAAAACCTAGGTATGGCATGATACTTGAAACTTGTTAGAGTGGAATGACGTCACCACGACAAAGCGATCACCATGCCGGCCCAGGCACTACTCTTCACATTGTGACGGGCCCAGGCACCACTCTCTGTTCATACATGGCCACCCCATCACACTTGAACAATGGTACGAATACATATAAATACGGACTAGATAGAAACACACCCTCAGTCATTTATACGGGACTGAGGGTGAGCGAACATTTACTTTACATTGACTACGATTATTAACAGTAACATTACAGTATCATAACTGATATTGTATAGGTACAGAATATAGTCATTTATACGGGACTGAGGTATCATAACTGATATTGTATAGGTCCGAATTCTAACAGGTTATGGGCTATTGATTGCACGACACCCGTCCCAGAAAGTGTCGAGCATCCAGTTTTTTTTCGGACCTCCTAGCCTTGTCTTCCCTCGCGCCGCGTCGCGTCTCTTGTCCTCTAGGACCCTCGTTTCCCAGCTGAACCTCTCGTGTCAGCATGTCACCAACATCTCCCACTGCTGTTCTGCCCAGCGACTCTACGAATCCATCCGTGCCAGAGCGCGTCATCCGCCACAGATGGGACGGTGATAAATTCAATCGCGCCAATGGGAACTTCACCCAATGGACCGAGAGATTGAAGGACGCCCTCATACTCAACGGCCTCTACGCACATGTCTTCCCTCCCCTTATCTCGTGCCCCGACGCGTCCGCTGAGCCTCGCGCTCACGCGAACTGGTCCATGAATGACCGCCTGACGATTACTTTCATAAAGACCGCGCTTGATGACGTTGAGCACCGGGATCTCACCACGGATCGGGGTGCGCACCTCTGCTTCAGTGATTTGAAGACCCGTGCCCAACGAGAGGGTCCCATCAAACAGGTTGCCCTGCTACAGGAAGCATTGTCTACGTACTGTTCCCAGTCCGAACCTCTACCCACCACCGCTGGGCGGATCGCGGACACCGTCCGACGTGCGTTCGATATTGGGACGATTGATGCTGATCTCTTCACGTGCATCGCGCTCCTGAACAGCCTCAATGATCCCTCGTTCGAAGCCCTTCAGAACTCCGTGTCGACACTTCTCAGCAAGAGTACGACGGAGTCGCCCTGCCAGCCGACTGACATTCGCCTGCTAATGGAGAATGCGCAGAACATTCTTAACGCCAAGGCCAACTCTACTCACGCCACTGCCCTTAACGCGAAAGGAGGAGTGAAATCCCGCAGCACTGACCTGCCCGGACATAACCATGGCCCGGGTGCAGTCTGCTGCGAGAATTGCAATTCGCGTAAGCGGCCGTGCCGAGGACACATGAAACAGTTCTGCGTTCAGAAAGGGGGCGGGATGGCCGGAAAGTCTGTTGCCGACGCTCAAGCCGCCCAGAGAGCCTTTAAGAGTAAGGAATCTCCCAATGACAACACTCCCGCGAAGTCTTATGTCGCTGTCACTGGAATCGACGGGAAGCTATGGTATGTCGACCCAACAAATCTTGGCCAACTCCCTGCTCCACCGGAGACCGCGGCGATTGCCAACCTGAAACCTCTCCAGGAATCAGGGCTTCCGTCAGATCACACCACAGAGTACTGGGAGCACGCGGGCTTTACAGCCATAGAGGAAGCCAGGGCAACCATAGACTGGAACAGGGACTCCGCACATCTGAACAACCGCATACTGGCTGCAGACGTAGCACCATCTGCACAGCCAAAACGCGCTCCGCTTACCTCCCCAACGACCCCATTCCTGGTAGATTCAGGGGCGACAGTCCATATATCTCCTTATCGCGACGACTTCCTCACCTTACGACCCATTCCGCCCAGAATCGTCAAAGGTCTTGGAGGATCCTCTGTAGCTGCGATCGGCATTGGAAGCATCCGTCTCCATATCGCGAGAGGCGCCGACATAGTCTTAGAAGACGCCTTATATATCCCAAATGCGAATGTGCGGCTCATTTCAGTCAGCTCCCTCGCCAAAACTGGCCTCGATTCCCTTTTCGACGACACATCCGTAAAAATTATTCAGAGGTCCACTCGAGTACTCATCGCACAAGGTCCACTCACACAAGATCAACGCCTCTACTCCCTAAAGCTCAGCTCCGCCCTCACTGAACATCGCGTATACGCCGCCCAGCACACTGCAGACCTGGAAGTCTGGCATCGACGCCTCGGTCATGCTAACTACCAAACGGTCGCAGATATGGCAAAGTCTGGTCTCATCCCAGGTATGCCCTCTATCTCCAGCTCTCGAAACCCCAAGTGCGACTCATGCATCCTTGGCAAACAGACTCGAAACGCTGTGCCTAAGGTGCGAGAGGAGGGACGAAAGGCTACGCGGAAACTAGAAATCGTATGGGTAGATCTGGCAGGACCACAGGCAGTAGTGTCTCGAAATGGATATAGATATGTAATGAATCTGGTTGATGATTACACCAGTGAACATTGGTCAATCCTCCTTCGGCACAAAGGTGAAGCATTCACTCACCTTAAGGCATGGCAAATGGCACGGGAAGGCGAGATTCAATCTAAACTCGGCATCTACAGAACGGGTCACGATGGAGAACTCGACGGGCGTCAGATGGAGCAATGGCTTCTGTTGCAAGGAGCCGAACAGCAATTCGGTGCGGCGTACACGTCGGCACACATTGGGCGTGTAGAGAGAATGCATCGTACCCTTATGGGCAAGGCTCGAGCAATGCGCATAGCGACGGACTGTCCACCGAACCTGTGGGATGAGTTTTACTTGACAGCCTCACATCTCCATAAACGCACACTCACAAAATCCCTAAAGGACATTACTCCTCACGAGGCTTGGACTGGGCGCCGTCCAGATTATTCGTACATGCGTGAAATCGGTTGCAAAGCTTTCGTCTTGATACTGGCCGAGCATAATCCGAAAATCTACGCACGCTCAATCGAATGCATCTTAATCGGATATGCTAGAAACTCAAAAGCTTACCGGTGCTACGAGAGAAAGACTGGAAAAATTTACGAAACCTACCACGTAAAATTCCACGAAAGTCACGAAGGACTTGCAACTCAAACACCCGCTACCCAAGAGTCTCCCGCCAGCGAAGCTACGCCGCACATCCATGACGATCCCGAGCCCACCTTCCTTGACGACTATCCCGAACAATCAGTTCAAGATCAGCCACCTCCTCAAGGCAATCAGCAGGACCTACCAGAACACGGCGACGCTGCGCTTCCTCCGGTCCCACAGCTGCGACGATCCAGCCGCATATCCACTCCAACCGAAAAGGCAGCCCCGGACGATCCGCCTGTATCCCGAGTACAGAGAGCTGTGCGAGAATCGATCGAAGCAGGAGAGCGAGTCCGTGCTCGACGACTAGAGGTAAACAACCAGGAACCGGGAATAGCTGATCAAGCTAGGGCAGACTTAGATCGGGGCCTGGACCCACAAGATCTTGCCAACGTCGCCTCCATCGAAGACCTGGAACACCTGCTCGCCTCGATCGGGGACCCACAGTACGACCCTGTAGCGTTCAACATCAGCGATGAACCTCGAACATGGGCAGAAGCAAAAGAATCAGGCGACTCAGGCAAATGGGAAGCGGCATACCGTGACGAGCTCGATTCTCTACGAAAGATGGGCGTATATAAGCTAGTCCCACGCTCGGCTGTCCCGATGGGACAAAAGGTGAGGACAGGGAGACCCGTTTTTAAAATCAAACGAGATGAGCACGGGAGAACTGTAAGGTTCAAGGTGAGACTTGTGTTCAGGGGTTACGAACAAATTCACGGACGGGATTACACGAAAACGACTTCGCCGACCGCGCGCATGGAATCCTGGCGCATTCTCCTCCACCTCGCGGCCACGAAAGGCTGGGATGCCACACAGGTCGACGTCAAGACTGCCTTCCTTTATGGTATCCTCCCTGACGAAGAAGTCCAGTTCATGAAACAACCCGAAGGTTTCGAGGAGGAGGGGAAGGAGGACTGGGTGTGGATGTTGGTACGTGGCCTGTACGGAATGAAGCAAGCCGGGAGGATATGGAACAAGACGGTAAACGATAACATGACAACGTGGGGGTTCAAAAGACTACCGTGCGAATCCTGCATCTATTACAGAGTCACTGATCATGGCACAGTCATCGCAGCGCTGCACGTGGACGATTTTCTATCAATCGCTAGCACGAAAGCAGAGAATGAGCGCTTCAAAGCCCAAATGCGTGAAGTATGGGTGATCTCTGATCTAGGACTACCACGTTTTGTTGTGGGGATAGCGGTCGAATGGGATCACTCGAACAGACTGGTGAAATTATCTCAGATGGCGCTCATCGACAAGGTAATCGACCAATTCGGACAGAAGAACGCAGCACCCCTGTCCTTGCCTATGGATCCCAATTCGAAGCTCAGACGAATCGATCGCAAAACTCTGCCTCAGGAGGAGCAACGCACCCTGGAACGTACCCCTTACCGCCAACTCGTCGGATGTCTACTCTACATTGCCATATCGACTCGCCCGGACATAGCCTTCGGGGTCCAACAACTGACCCAATACCTCGATTCCTACGGCACTCCCCACTGGAACGCAGCCATACGGCTGGTCAGATACCTAAAAGGGACCCGTGACCTTCAGCTTCATCTTGGCGGATACCACAACGACACCGAGCTCACAGGCTTCACTGACTCGGACTGGGCTAGCTGCCCTGACACCAGGCGAAGTGTGGGGGGATATGTTTGGAGCCTGGGCGCTGGCGCCGTATCCTGGGCCGTCAGAAAACAACGAACCGTTGCAGCTTCTTCCTGCGAGGCCGAGTACATGGCTGCGTTCGAATGCGCACAAGAATGTATCTGGCTCCGCGCCCTCCTCGAGAACATAGGACTTGACATTTCAACTAGACCGACCTCCATGTTTTGCGACAACGATTCAGCGATTTCACTGTCAGAAGATCCGCTCTTACATGCACGAGTCAAGCACGTGGACATTAAGTACCATTTCCTACGGGAACGGGTGCAGTCCAACGAGCTAACATTACGCCGCGTACCATCAAAAGAGAACACCGCCGACATCTTTACCAAAGCCCTGGCATCCCCCGCCTTCCTGCATCTTCGTCCACGACTTGGACTTCGATAGAGCGCCACGGTTCCATGCGAGGAGGAGCGTTAGAGTGGAATGACGTCACCACGACAAAGCGATCACCATGCCGGCCCAGGCACTACTCTTCACATTGTGACGGGCCCAGGCACCACTCTCTGTTCATACATGGCCACCCCATCACACTTGAACAATGGTACGAATACATATAAATACGGACTAGATAGAAACACACCCTCAGTCATTTATACGGGACTGAGGGTGAGCGAACATTTACTTTACATTGACTACGATTATTAACAGTAACATTACAGTATCATAACTGATATTGTATAGGTACAGAATATAGTCATTTATACGGGACTGAGGTATCATAACTGATATTGTATAGGTCCGAATTCTAACAAAACTTACTCGCTGGGAGGTACAGGCCGTTGAGCCGGCGCAGCATTGGGTATCCCGAATGCCAGTAATCCGTCCATCATTATCATCTATTTACCTGGGTCTTTGACGCAGCATATTGGTAACCGATATGTATATTAGTGTACGTTATAATATAGACAATGATCTGGAGTCAAATATCGAGAAATAGTATGACTACAGGGTGCGACATGATATTTATAGGCGTGTATATAAGTAAATATGTCATATATGTGTGTCATAATAAGATAATTAACGAAGGAAAAACGAAAAACAATAGGGGCCGTGGTGTATCCTCCTCGCGCTGGATTTTCCCGATTCCGCGAGAAGGAGAGGACAGAATAAGTTGTTGAAATTACAAGGTGTGACCAACACCTAGATAACCAGATAACTTGTATAAGCACAATGATCCCCAGAGACGTATAAACGAGACTATATTAATGTACCTAGATAACTTGCATAAGCACAATGATCTAGGTACATGTGACTGTTAGTATGAGTATGCATAAGCTATTCGTATGTGTGACGCACCCCCAGAGACGTATAAACGAGATGGGGGGTGCGTGTGCATTGCGCACATGTATAAGTAGATATCTGAACAAAGCAGTAGTTGGCCAAAGGGCATCCCTGACTATTGTGTGTGCGGTATCATTCTGACTCTTCACATCATCACATCTATGACATACCAACATGAGTAGGAATAGAGTAAATAAGAAAAACAGAAATATGAACAAGAATGAATAAGAGTGAGTGGGTGAGTGATTTAAATAATATATGAGCGGTATGTGTGAAGGTGGCAGTTGTCTGTCAACCGTCTCTAGTCACACCTATGTCACAATTCAAAATTCACATTACATTCCCCCCCTGCCTCCTTCCTGTATTGTGCTATTTTTGTTGGGAGACATTTCACTAAGCCACTGTGGCTTAGTGGAATGTCTCCCAACATAAAGTAAACATGACTGACTGTCAGGGGACTCCTCATTTCTTCCTTCCTTCACTCTCCTTTCATTCATTTCCTTATTTCTTCTGACATTATTTCATTTTACTGTTTCTATTCTTTCAACACTATCTGTTAGTACTACTCTCAGCCCTTGAGATGCTCTGGTTTTTTAGCTACCATTCAGACAAGTGTGGGTTAATTTGGGCCTATGGTAAGGCATCAAGTTTGAGGAATTTATGACTTGAGGGCCAATTCATGTATAGCGTGAGGTTGTGTGAGAAATAGTGATATTTCTGAGTTCAGAGTTCTTGAGCTGACCTCCCGAGAGAGAGGCCAAAGCTCAAGCTAACTACAAGAGACTGACTAGGTGCGAGTAGAAGTAGGTAGAACAGAATGAATTGGAGTAGGGATGGCGGGTGGGGATTTGAACACGTGACATGAAAACTAATCTGACGAGAGTCTGTGAGCACAGTGTGAGACGACGTAAGACTAATGGTTTGTAATGTACCTGTGAGCGCTGTGTGAGACAACAAGGTCATAGTGGCCGCGCTTGCTGTCTAATTTACTTTGGGGAGACAATGGACAAAGGAGATGAGATAAGATGTGATATGTGAAATAGAGAGAAAGAGATAA
Source organism: Macrolepiota albuminosa (assembly GCA_027475525.1). NCBI lineage: Eukaryota > Fungi > Basidiomycota > Agaricomycetes > Agaricales > Agaricaceae > Macrolepiota > Macrolepiota albuminosa. Next base: position 4,971,592 of record JAMWFC010000117.1, read on the forward strand.
GATGATTAGATGCCCAAATTAACCCTAGGCAACCACTCCCCCACACTTGCCTGATCCATTAATTTGGGCATATGGTAAGGCATGAAGTTTGAGGAATTTATGACTTGAGGGCTGATTCATGTATAGCATGAGGTTGCATGAGAAATAGTGATATTTCTGAGTCCAGAGTTCTCAAGCTGACCTCCTGAGAGAGAGGCTGAAGCTCAAGCCATGGCAGTGTAGCCCCGGAGAGCTGGAGGTTCGAAAGGGGCAACCTGAGAGTGGGCCAAATGAAGGAGGAAAGAGAGGTGAAGGACCTGGTTGGGGTCGTTTTCTATATAAAGCTTGTAGGTGTTGCTGCGCCACCATCCCAAGAGCTGGATTTTGTAGTCAGAATATCCTGCTGCTGCCACTTTGGAAGCTGCTCCCCTGCAGAAACTGTGGCCAGTGTATGCCTCAGGTTTGAAACCTGCAAATGTGAGAGCCTTGCGGATGCTCTTGATGAAGAAGTCATAGGATAGGGGCTTTCCGTTGGGCTGCTCAAATAGGGGTGCATTGGCAGCACAGGGAAGCTCTGCAAAGAGGGCTTTGAGGGTGGTGACGGGGCAAGTGGGGTAGCTGGGTGCTGCAGCCACAGTAATGGTGACACCTCAGCAGAAGGAGTCTGTTTTAGAGGCCAGCAGGGTGATGCAGGCATGTGTGGCGTGCTCGCAACTTGGGAGGAAGGAGATGTTGCTTCGAGAAAGGTTGAGGCCAGAGTTGTGCTTGCCTCCCTTGATGGTTGTGAACTTGCCGCTGCATAATAGGCCTGCATAAGCGAGGCAGCATGCCATGTAGATAGTCATGTGTCCAGGGGCTGTTCCAGGCCAGAGCTGGGCGAGGAGGGCCGTGAGGATGGGGAGGGTGATGGGCTGCACAGGGCAGTGTTCCTTTTCTCCGTGGTAGCGCTTGATGCCATGGATGAGTCGTTGGACGAGCGACACTTCAATGGCATCAAAGGGTAAGCTGGTGTCAGTGTGGAGGGGCTTGATGGCTGTGAGGTATGCCTTGATCGTCTTGGGCTGGATGCATCCACCAAGACTTGCTACCCATGAGAGGATTGCTGGCTGGGAAGTGGGGAGTATAAAACTGTCGGGGTTGTAGAGGCTGTGGAGTTGGACGTGGAGGAGGAATTGTCATTGGCCAGTTGAGTACGTCTTCCTGGTGCTTGCCACGAGGCCGTGCCAAAGGTAGAATGAGATGGTTTTTGGGAGATGTCAATTTTGGGCATACCACCAAGTTGGAGGCACTTTGAGCTGGGCTTTGGGTTCAGCCAGGGAGCAACTGTGAACATGCATAAAAAGAAGAAACGGGAGGCAGTGTCAGCAACGGAATTTTCAGAGGAAGATAACCAACAGGAGGAGAAAGAAATCAAGGTGGCGGGCTAGGGCTATCAGGTGGTGGATGAACTTCATTGTTGGCGCCGACCAGATGGTGGTGCTGCAGATTGTGTTGAAGATGGCCTTGTTGTTGACATGGAATACGACGTGGAGCCCCCTCAGGTTGTGGCCCCAGCAAAGTACTGCGTAGATGACCACAAACATCTCCTTTACCTGGATGTGTTCAGTACGGAGTTGTTGAGGGCAGTGTGCCAAGAACCATTCTTGGCCAAAGTAGCCACCAAGACCTTTGGCACCGCTGGCGTCAGTGAAGATGTTGACTGTTGGGTGAGAAGGTGAGATGAGGCATACACTGTTCCAGCCAAGCGTGATCTGCTGCCACCATTCAAGATTGCATTGTGCAGGCTTGGGAATGTGGTGAAATGTAAACCAAGCTGGTGGAAACGAGGTTGCAAGGTCATACAGGCCATGCAGGAAGGCGCGAGATAGAGAGATGACCTGTGATGCAAACTGGAGGAAGCCCGTGAGTTCCTCCAGCTCACATTGTGTGCATGAGGAGTGCATGGCCCAGTCATCGAGGAGGCCAGTGAGATGGGTGAGTTTGTCACTGGGAAGATGCACTTCCATAGCAACAGAGTTGAGCTTGAGGCTGGGCCAACAATCTTGGAGGGCTGGAAAGTGAGCCCTAGTTGAACACCAAGTTGTGTGGCCTACATGAGGGCTTCATGGACAGAATTGAGGGGGGAATCAGGGGTGAATATGGCAAGTAAGTCATCAAGATAGTGTCATAAGTGGGCGGGGATGTTATTCTGTAGAATCCAGTGCAGCACCTTGGCAAACAGGTTGAAGATGTATGGGGCTGAGCAGCAGCCAAAGCCCAGGACGATGTCATAGTAGAGATTTCCCATCCATGTGAAGCCTAGCAGGGGCCAGTCTTCAGCACGTACCAGTATGTGGCAGAAAGCCACCTCAAGATCTAGCTTGATCATCAGAGACCTGGGCCCTGATGCAGCTAGATTGGTGATGGCCCGATCAGCCATGTCGTAGTCAATGACAGCCTCCTTGTCAGCAATGCTGTCATTGACCAAAGCATTCTTCAGCCAGGAAAGGTGATGGATGTGGTGGATCTTTGAGGATCATTTGCATGTGACAGCCCCGAGTGGTGAAGCATGGAAGTTGGGGAAGGGGGGGAAGGAGAATGGGTCATGTGTACAGCCATTGTCAACCTGTGAGGCGATGTCATCAGAGAGAAGGTCTGAGACAGAGGGGCTGGTAAAGGCTGACTTAAGGTTTGGGCATGTTTGGGATAAGCAGCGGTCACCTGAGAAACCCAGGCTGGGGCCATAATGTATTATGTGTATGATAGTAAATACAAATGATTGATCGGGGTAATCTCATAAATAGTGGGTCCATGCTTCCATGTTGAGCATGGACAACGCATGCAGGAGGTGTGACATTGATTGGAGGGGCGTTTGTGTGTAGGGCAGTGTTGGGACGTGCTGGGGGGTGAGGAAGTGAAGGGTCAAGAGGAGTCAAGGAAGAAAAGCCGAGGACGGGTAGAGCATCGCCCAGAGACTGGCCCAGGCAAGCAGACGTGTGGTGGGAGGGGCTACTTGCCCTGCTGGTGGCTCAGTCTTTGTGCTGATGCTTTCTGTGATTGGTCTTCCCGCATGTGGAGCAGCTATGTGGGCAGCCCCATGGGCAGGGGGATGTTGTGCAGCAGCCATTGTTGTACTTCTGGCATGTCTCAGTGGGATTGGATGGGGTGCGCACCACTTTGTGGGCATGGCCTTGCGATAAGCATAAACATGTTTGCTCAGGAGATTGGTGGCAGGCATGCCCCAGCCCAAGTAGTCTCCCACAGCCATCTCTGATTGGCGGTGATTAAAGAATACTGAATGGTATTGGTAGACTGCTAACTATTCATATTCCATGGTGAGTTCAATCAGGTGGGCGGTGTACTTGTAGAACACAAAGGGGATGGTGTCTGACTTGGAGAGATGGAAGCTGAGGACGTTGAAGAAGCGCTGGAGGGGGACGAGAACGGAGAAGGGGGATTTGCATTCTTTCACAGCCTTGTTGCTGATCTCAAACTGGTTGGTGGAGCCGTTGAAGGCATAGGCCACCTCCCTGTTGCAGTTTTCTGGGTTGAGTTTGTGGAGATCAGAGGCCTTGAAGTCGTGGGTGACAATAGCCACTATAACCGCTGCCTCGATATCTGGGAAATATGCACAAATGGAAGTGGGGGCGATGATGGACATACCATTAGCTGTTACTGCTGTGATGGGTGGCACGAACTCTGGTATGTGGGCTGCCAGAACTGTGGTTGGGGCAGCTGTGCCTTTGCTCACATCCATTTTTTGAAGCATCATTTTGACAAGTGAGCCAAGATCGGAAACTGATGCGCTTAACACATTGAATGTGTCAATGGAGACTGCAGGGGTGGGGTCACTCATCATAAGAGCTGGAGGAACAGGAGACTGGGAGGCTCTGAGGAAGCGGCCGTTAGGTGCATGAGGAGGTAGATTCGTGAGGTTTCTAGAGGAACTGCTCATGCACTAGTTGGTGGAGTACGGATTGACTAGATTTGAACGTGCGATGTGAAAACTAATCCAACAAGAGTCTGCGAGTGCAGTGTGGATTTGAACACATGACGTGAAAACTAATCTGACGAGAGTCTGCGAGCGCAGTGTGAGACGACGTAAGACTAATGGTTTGTCACGTACCTGCAAGCGCAGTGTGAGACAACAGGGTCATAGTGGCCATGCTCACTGTCTAATATACTTTGGGGAGACAATGGACAAAGGAGACAAGATAAGATGTGATAAGTGGAATGTAATATGTGAAATAGAGAGAAAAAGATAAGATGATTAGATGCCTGAATTAACCCTGGGCAACCACCGCCCCACACTTGCCCAATCCACCTTTCAGCATCACTTCCAGACTGCTTATATAAGCCGGAGTTTGCCTTTCTGACTTCTAAAGTCCGGAGTTTTCCTGCCTTGTTTGCACAGTTGTTTGGTTAGTCAATTTTCGAGTTTTTAAGGTTTTGTTGTACTGTACAGTTGTTTCCCATGCTTCAGAAGCCCCAGAAGCATCCAACCTGGCATAGAGAATACCTAGACTTGTTCTCTTTGGATCTCCCTCTGCCAGGTGAGTAGTTTCTATGATATTATCAGTACATACTCTAATACACTTTGGATCTCCCTCTGCCAGTTGTGTGACTGAACCACAGCCTCTAGAGGTCACCCTTACAGTAGGAAGCACTCTGAAATATGTTGTTGTTCAACAATAGCAAGGTTGTCCTGACTTTGCATCAGATTGACAAGGTTCTGGTATTGTAAATCCATAATGAGGAGCCATATTGTTTCATTGTGAAGAGCTTCATCCATTTATTGTGTGAACATCTGAAACTCTATGATGAGCATGTATGCAACAATTCTGTTGTGGCATGGGACATGGTTGATTTATATAATATTTGTCAGGGGACTCCTCATTTCTTCCTGCTTTCACTCTTCATTCCTTCATTCTCTTTTTATTCATTCTGGGCCCCATCAAACAGGTCACCCTCCTGCAGGAGGCCTTGTCTACATACTGTTCCCAGTCTGAACCTCTACCCACCACTGCTGGGCAAATCATGAACACCATCTGACATGTGTTCAATATTGGGGCAATTAATGCTGATCTTTTCACATGCATCACACTCTTAAACAGCCTCAATGACCCCTTGTTTGAGGCCCTTCAGAACTCCATATTGATGCTTCTCAGCAAAAGCACAATGGAGTCACCTTGCCAGCCAACTGACATTCACCTGCTAATGGAGAATGCACAGAACATCTTTAATGCCAAGGCCAACTCTGCTCATGCTGCTGCCCTCAACATGAAAGGAGGAGCAATATCCCATAGCACTGACCAACCTGGACATAATTATGGTCTGGGTGCAGTCTGCTTCAAGAATTGCAATTCATGTAAGTGGCCATGCCAAGGACACATAAAGCAGTTCTGCATTCAGAAAAGTGGTGAGATGGCTGGAAAGTCTGTTGCCAATGCACAAGCCACCTAGAGAGCCTTTAAGAATAAGGAATCTCCCAGTGACAACACTCCTGCAAAGTCTTATGTTGCTCTCACCAGAATCAATGGGAAGCTATGGTATGTCAATCCAACAAATCTTGGCCAACTCCCTGCTCCACCAGAGACTGCAGCAATTGCCAACCTGAAACCTTTCCAGGAATCAGGGCTTCCATCAGATCACATTACAGAGTACTGGGAGCATGTGAGCTTCACAGCCATGGAGGAAGCCAGGGCAACCATAGACTGGAACAGAGACTCCACAGATGTAGACAATTGGATACTGGCCATGGACATAACACTATCTGCACAGCCAAAACACACTCTGCTTACCTCCCCAATGACCCCATTCCTAGTAAATTCAGGGGCAACAGTCCATATATCTCCTTATTACAACGACTTCCTCACTTTACCTCACCCAAAATCAATGCCTCTATTCCCTAAAGCTCAGCTCCACCCTCACTGAACATTGTATATATGCTGCCCAGCACACTACAGACCTAGAAGTTTGGCATCATTACCTCAGCCATGCTAACTACCAAATGGTCATGGATATGGCAAAGTCTGGTCTCATCGCAGGTGTGCCCTCTATCTTCAGCTCTGAAAACCCCAAGTGTGACTCATGCATCCTCAGCAAACAGACTCAAAATGCTGTGCCTAAGGTGCAAGAAGAGGGGCAAAAGGCTACATGGAAGCTAGAGATCATATGGGTAGATCTGGCAGAACCACAGGCAGTAGTGTCTCAAAATGGATATAGATATATAATGAATCTGGTTGATGATTATACCAGTGAACATTGGTTGATCCTCCTTCAGCAAAAAGGTGAAGCATTTACTCACCTTAAAGCATGGCAAATGGCATAGGAAAGCAAGATTCAATTTAAACAGAATGTGTCACGATGGAGAACTCAATAGGCATCAGATGGAGCAATGGCTTTTGTTGCAAGGAGCAGAACAACAATTCAGTGTGGCATATACATTGGCACACATTGGGCATGTAAAAAGAATTCATCATACTCTTATGAGCAAGGCTCAAGCAATGCACATAGCAATGGACTGTCCAGCAAACCTGTAGGATGAGTTTTACTTAATAGCCTCACATCTTCATAAACATGCACTCACAAAATTCCTAAAGGATATCACTCCCATTTGTATATGCACAAAATTGGTTGCAAAGCCTTTGTCTTGATACTGGCTGAACACAATCCAAAATTCTATGTGTGCTCAATTGAATGCATTTGAAATGAATATGCTAGAAATTTGAAGGCTTACAGATGCTATAAGAAAAAGACCAGAAAAATTTACAAGACCTACCATGTAAAATTCCACAAAAGCCATGAAGGACTTGCATCCACTCAAACACCTGCTGCTCAAGAGTATCTCACTAACAAAACTACACCATACATTCATAATGATCCTGAGCCCACCTTCTTTGATGACTATCTCTATCCCATAAATCCAGTTCAAAGTCAGCTGCCTCCTCAAAGCAATCAGCAGGACTTACCAAAACACAATGATGCTCTGTTTCCTCTGGTCCCACAGTTGCAACAATCCAGCCGCATACCCACTCCAACCAAAAAGACAGCCCCAGACAATCCACCTGTTTTCTGAGTACAAAGAGCTGTGCAAGAATTGATCGAGGCAGGAGAATGAGTCTGTGCTTGATGACTACAGGTAAACAGTCAGGAGCTGGGAATAGCTGATCCAACTGGGGCAGATTTAGATCAGGGCCTGGACCCACAAGATCTTGCCAATGTCACTTCCATTGAGGACCTGGAACATCTACTTGCCTTGATCAAGGACCCACAGTACAACCCTGTAGCATTCAACATCAGTGATTAACCTCAAACATGGGTGGAGGTAAAGGAATCAGGTGACTCAGGCAAATGGGAAGTGGCATACTGTGACAAAATCAATTCTCTATAAAAGATGGGTGTATATAAGCTAGTCCCATGCTTGGCTGTCCCAATAGGATAAAAGGTGAGGACGGGGCAACCTGTCTTTAAGATCAAGCAAGATGAGTATGGGAGGGCTGTAAGATTTAAGGTGAGACTTGTGTTCAGAGGTTATGAGCAAATTTATAGACAGGATTACACAAAAACAACTTCACCAACTGCATGCATCAAATCCTGGTGCATTCTCCTCCACCTCGTGGCTACAAAAGGCTGAGATGCCATTTAGGTCAATGTCAAGACCACCTTCCTTTATGGTATCCTCCCTGATGAAGAAATTCAGTTCATGAAACAACCTGAAGGTTTTAAGGAGGAGGGGAAAGAGGACTGGGTGTGGATGTTGGTACATAGTCTGTATGGAATGAAGCAAGCAGGGAGGATATGGAACAAGACAGTGAATGATAACATGACAATGTGGGGGTTCAAATGGCTACCATGCGAGTCCTGCATCTATTACAGAGTCACTAATCAGGGCACAGTCATTGCAGCGGTGCATGTGGATGATTTCTTATCAATCACTAGCACAAAAGCAGAGAATGAGCACTTCAAAGCCCAAATGCATGAAGTATGGACAATTTCTGATCTGGGACTACCATGTTTTGTTGTGGGGATAGCAATCAAATTGGATCACTCGAACAAACTGGTAAAATTGTCCCAGACAGCGCTCATCAACAAGGTAACCAAGCAGTTCAGACAGAAGAATGCAGCACCCCTATCCCTACCCATGGATCCCAATTCAAAGCTCAGATGAATTGACTGCAAAACCCTTCCTCAGGAGGAGCAATGCACCCTGGAATGTACCCCCTACCACCAACTAGTTGGAGGTCTACTCTACATAGCCATATTGACTTGCCCAGACATAGCCTTCAGGCTCCAACAGCTGACCCAATATCTCAATTCCTATAGCACTCTATACTGGAATGCAGCAATACAGCTGGTCAGATACCTGAAAGGAACCTGTGACCTTCAGCTTCATCTCAGCAGACACTACATTTCTCTTCCTATATTAACTCTCCACCCTGACATACCGTATTATAGATATATAAACCTGTTACCAGACATTGTGCATACCCTCAGTCAAGTATATGAGACTGAGGGTAAGCAATCACATACTCAGAATGACGGACATCATGCTAATAGCTATACCTAGTCGCATTACTTACTTGTGTGATCTAGGCGTTAACTTCTAACAAATATGGACTAGATAGAAACACACCCTCAGTCATTTATACGGGACTGAGGGTGAGCAAACATTTACTTTACTGTAACTACAATTACTGACAGTAACATTACAGTATCATAACTGATATTGTATAGGTCCGAATTCTAACACCCGTTACCTAGTAAACTTGTCTTCATCTAGGTGTAGTGCCCCGCTTTTGTCAAGACTCCGCCACTACCATCCACGTCAGCGCCTTGTGGTATGGATCAGGCTGTTGGGCCACATGGCCACATGGCCACCGTCACTTTGTCTTATCACACATATCACACCATCATCTTTGTATGCCTCCCCTTTGTTTATTTCATTTCTTTGTTACATACTTATATATATACTGCTACGTACATGGACAAACCCTCAGTCACTCATACTGGACTGAGGGTACGTCAACATATTTCTACACACAGATTAATTATACTAAAGTTGTACCTCTAGAATCGTATACTTACAGTCAGATATTAGGTATGATGCAATATAGTCACTCATACTGGACTGAGGAATCATATACTTACAGTCGGATATTAGGTGCTAAGTTCTAACAGGTTATGGGCCATTGTGGTGCTCTTTGAAACACCACACAACAAACTTTTTTTTGCACCCACATATCACGTCTATCACACTTCAGGACCTACTCCCCGATCAATCAATCATCACCAGTTGATCCTATTCTCGCACAACAGCTGAGGTCCCCTTGTTCTTTCTGTTGCCTTTTTTTGTAAAAATAATGCAATGAGTTCTACTTATCATCTCACTACTATGTCTCTCCTGCAGTCTGCTGACACGTCTTATCTGCGTATCCGTCCTGCTAAATTGAATGCTCATTGGCCAGCCTTGGAAACTCCATTTGATTGTGCCACTGGAGAATTCAGCAAGTGGTCCACAAATCTCGAGATCTTCCTTCAACAGAGCGGTCTCAATCGCTATATCTTTGCGCCGGTGACCAGGCCTGATCGCCTCATCGCACAACCTGACCCCAGCACTGAGCCCAATGCCTATGCCAACTGGTTATCCAACAATGACTTGATCATCAGCGTCATTCGCGCTGCAGTATCAGATGCGGAACAGGAGGGTTTAGCCACAGACGGCACAGCCAAGGAGTGCTACAATGCACTGAAGTCTTGAGCTCATCATGAGGGACCAGTCAAACAGGTCACTTTGATCCGTGAGGCCCTGTCCACTTACACCCCCATTTCTGAGCCAATCAAGAATACTGCGCAGAGGATTTGTGAACTCATTGATAGAGCCTTCGCCATTTCAAATGCATCGCTTTACTGAATTCTATCAACGACAAATCGTTTGAATCAGTCCAGACCCAAGTTTCTCGGGCCATTTCAAATGCATCGCTTTACTGAATTCTATCAACGACAAATCGTTTGAATCAGTCCAGACCCAAGTTTCTCGGGACTCGCCGACTCTACCAAAGATAGAGTGTACACTTCCACCGACATTCAGAAGCTTTTCCAAACCATCGACAGCCTCGCCTCTCTTTTGAGACCCCCTTCTGACACCACCTTAGTTGCCAAATCTTCCACTCGCTCTCACAATCATGGTCCAAATTTCCTGTGCTGCGAGATATGTTATCAACTTGGCCTTAACTGCCGAGGACACACCAAAGCCTGGTGCATAAAGCCAGGGAGAGGAATGGCTGGCAAGACTATTGAGGAGTCAAAGGCTGCACGCCTAGCAGCGCGAGGAGGAGGTACTAAGTCAGGAGGAGGGAATAACAAGTTGGGAGGAGGATTGAATACAAAGACCAGTATCACAGTCAAAGGACTTGATGGACAAGCATACGTCGTTGACACATCACACCTTCAGAAAATCCAGGTTGACAACACAAAAACAGACTCCACAGAGTTCACCGGTGTCGCATCATCTGTCCCCCACATCAATTCTACTGACTTCTTTGAGTATGAAGGATTCATGGCTATTGAAAGTGACGTAAACGACTATGGTAACGATCTCCGAGTATCCATTGACTGGGGGGACAATGTCGCTAAAGACTGTGAAACCATTTTCGCAACTACAGTCATCACCCCTCTCAACCAGATCGATCGCACCTCGCTAGTTTCCCTCAATGAAAAACCCTTCTACCTTGATTCAGGGGCTACGGTACATATCTCCCCATGTAAATCCAACTTCGTCACCTTACAAGCAATACCACCTCAAGCAATCAAAGGCATAGGCGGTTCATCTATAGCAGCAATTGGCATCGGAAAAATATGAGTTCACATACAAAACAAAGCTGATTGTCCTGGAAAACACGTTATACATTCCCACATCCACCGTACACCTTATATCTGTTTCCGCACTTGTCTCTGGTATGAATGCCTCCATCACCTTCACCAATGCAGGAGTCGCTATCCTTGACAGCAATAGTGGTACATTATTGGCATCTGGACCATTAATTCCTGGACGATGCTTATACATGCTTGATCTTCAGACCGCACTTGCTGAACACGCTCTCACCACTACACAACAACCAGTTAAACTCAACACCTGGCACTGGCGTCTTGGCCATGCTAACTACCAAGTCGTGGCTACTATGGCACGTGCGGGCATGCTCCCAGGTACACCATCCGCTTCACTCCCTGCACAACCGAAATGTGATGTTTGTACTCTTGGGAAACAGATAAAGACATTGGTTCTGAGAGTGCAGGAGGAAGGGTGGAGGGCTACTGAAAGGCTTATGATCATATGGATAGACTTAGCGGGTCCAATGCATGTCCAATCATGTACAGGCAATAGATATATTATGGACTTAGTTGACGACTACACGAATATGGCGTGGTCCATCCCTCTCAGATCCAAGAACAAAGCCTTGACAACACTACAGACCTGGGAACGAGCCAGAGAACTCGAGACTGGCAAAAGGGTGGGCATATTTCGCACGGGGAATGATGGAGAGCTCAAGAGCCATGAAATGAACAGGTGGTTAAGCTCCATTGGGTCAAGACAGCAGTTCGGAGCTCCTTATACTTTGGCCCACATGGGCCGCATCAAACATATGCATAGAACGCTACAAGGGAAGGCTAGAACCATGAGAATAGCTGCCAAATGTCCTGAGTCACTATGGGACGAGTTCTATCTTACTGCATCCCATTTACACCAGAAAACACCTACTAAATCCTTAAAAGGAAGCACCCCGTTTCAACTCTGGTATAATTGGCCACCCGACTACTCATACATGCATGAAATAGGATGTCATGCATTTGTCCTGATCCAAAACGAGTACAACCCTAAGGTCAGTGCACGAAGTATAGAGTGTGTTCTTATTGGCTACGGACAGAACTCCAAGACCTATCGCTGCTACGACCCACAAACTCAGAAGATATACGAATCGTATCATGTAAGGTTCCTTGAGCAACACAATGGGCACCCAATTACCACAGAGCCCCCTAGCTCGACGCCAACGATTACTGTGACATGGGATGAGCCAAGCACGATAAGTCAGGTCGAGAAACTGTTGACGAACGCTCCAACCACACTGGATGACGACAATGATGAGTACCCTATCATGCCTCCCCTACCAAACCTGCTCAATTGGGACGACAATGCTGGGCAACAAGGGGAAGATCCGCCACCACAAGCAACACTACCGAGAAGGTCTAGTCGCATATCTGTACCCATGGCAAAATCTCAGCCAGACAATCCCCCTGCAACACGTCTCGAACGCGCCGTCCAGGAGTCACGCAATGCCGCAGCGAGGACCGAACGTTGTCAAACTGTGATCAATGCAGAGCCAGATGAATGACAAGATCAAGCTCACAATGACGACTTGGTTCCCAACCCCCCTGACCTAGCAAACATTGCATCTATGAGCGAGATAGAACACCTACTGGCGCTCGCAGAATCCCAAGCCAATCCCATCAGCTTGGATCTGGGTGATGAACCGTTGACATGGCGGGAGGCACTGGAGTCATCTGATGCCGACAAGTGGAAAACGGCATATGAAGAGGAGCTACAATCGCTGAAGGATATGGGGGTATACAAACTCATACCTAGAGATCAAGTTCCACTAGGCCATAAAATTTGGAAGGGCAGGCCCGTGTTCAAAATCAAGCATGATGAGACAGGCAGGGCCGTACGATACAAAGTACGCTTGGTGTTCAAAGGATTTGAACAAGTCTACGGAAAGGACTACACAAAAACGACCTCACCTACCGCCCGCATGGAATCATGGCAAATTCTTCTGCACATTGCTGCAACGAAGGGATGGGACGCCACCCAGATCAACGTCAAGACAGCCTTCTTGTACGGTATCCTACCCGAGGACAAAACTCAATACATGCAGCAGCCCAAGGGATTTGAAGAACCGAACAAACCAGACTGGGTGTGGTGCCTCATGCACGGCCTCTACGGAATGAAGCAAGCCGGCCATATATGGAACGCTACCGTCAACAAAAAGATGACTTCCTGGGGGTTTACTTGCCTAGCATGTGAGCCCTGTGTTTACTATAGAAAGAGGGACTTAGGTACAGTCATCACCGCACTGCACGTCGACAATTTCCTATCAATCGCCAGCACCAAGGCCGAAAACGATCACTTCAAAGTGCAAATGCAATCCGAATGGACGATTACTGATCTCGGCACGCCTAGATTTGTTGTAGGAATCTCTGTTGAGTGGGATCACGATAAGGGCCTAGTCAGACTATGTTGGACCATACGGCCACCGTCGCTTTGTTCCCCGTCGTTGGACTATACGGCCACCGTCGCTTTGTCCCCCGTCACACGTATCACACGCCACCTCCTCTCTTTTGATATCTTCCAGTCCTTTGTCCTATATTCTCTATATATATCGATACGTACACAGACCTACCCTCAGTCACTTATCTCAGACTGAGGGTACGTCATTATACCTACACTATTAACCGCATTGACTTATATTGTGCCCGTAGAACTATACTTACAAGTATACGTTAGGTGTGATTTAGTTCTAATAGACTATGCCAAACTGCACTGATTGATAAAATTGTACAGCAATTCGGCCAAAAGGACGCAAGTCCACTTTCCCTCCCCCTCGATCCAGGTTTGAAACTACGAAGAATCGATCGTTCTACGCTCTCATATGAAGAACAGCTCGTTCTGAATCGCACCCCATACAGGTCACTCGTTGGCTGTCTTCTATACGTTGCTATATCAACTCGCCCTGACATCGCTTACGCCGTTCAACAGCTGACACAATTTGTGGATAACTACGCAACGGTCCATTGGAACGCCGCAATAAGACTAGTGCGATACCTCAAAGGAACTCGTGATTTGAAACTCACCCTTGGCGGAAAGCTAAGTTCTAACACAGGCGGAGGACGAACGCCTCAATGATGAGAAGTCAGTGAATTTACTATGCTTTTGAATGCCGTTGTGATACGTGGCGGCGATCCCACTATTCGCGATACACGTCAAACTTTGACGAGGAAATCTACTTTTTGTTTTGGCTAGCTGCATGACACATTATCGCCAGGAGCAGAGCTTGTTCCACGATTGCGCTGCTCTTCTCCCACCCCAAGCTTTAGATCGATAAATTCATTCCTTGCACCTGCCCTCAGTGTATGTATGCATGAAACATAATTCTTCAGGTATCTATAACACTTATAGATTGCCTTCGTATTTACCGTCAGTAGAGCCTTTCAAGGGGATTTGTGAGCATATGAGCTCCATTCCTTGGTAAAACTATGCTTGCACTATCAGTCGCTCACTCTCATGCTCAGAACTTGTGATTGTTGCCTGGTGTACTCCAAATTCATCCCAGCAGCGTATTATCTGCTCGTGTCATTGTCTTTTCATCAATTATAATCAAGGATCGGCTAGATCAACGTCAGATGCTATGCATTTACTCTCTATTGAAAGGCATTCAGACAATCAATCAACGTGCACAGTGTTGTGTTAGTAGAAGCATTCTAGGTCCTTCCTGGAATTAAATCATTCTCCATGTAGAGGTGGCGATCCATGGATGTCTATTATGGTACGATTTCACGTCCTTAGAATAGGACTCTTACAATGTATGTTCGGTTGCGCTCTCGCTTGTTCTTAGCTTACCCTTCCTGGGAGTTGTCACCGTCGGCACGTAGTGATGCAGCGACAAATGTGAGTGCACATCAAACTTCATCATTGCTTCTTTCTTTATTCCTTTTCCTTTATCCTTCAATCTACCCAGATATGAAAGAATCCTTCTTTGCCACTATTGGTATATACGAGCACGCCATGCCACAGCCTTAGTCAATTGAGGACAGTTACTTACTGTTCTATCGCGTGTTAAACTTAAGGGTTTTGCAGCTGCATGTATACTGCACGGGATATCCTAACATTATCTGCGTGAATCCATAACCGGTTCTGGTCACGCCTCCGGTGGCAGCCTCAAGCTATCGGGTGGTTATTGTATGACCTATACATGGCAGCATGCGTGTTAGACAAGAGTCCTCAGAAAGCCTCAAAATTTGCCCGAGCATTGGCCATGAGGGTGGTGATCAAGGGTCTATCTGTTCCGATGAGGGTTGCCCTGGTCATCACGAGGAACGAGAGGTGGACAGAGCGTGATCTTTGAGTGAAGTGGCGGTGCAGTCACGAGGTAACCTTTTTTCTCTCCGCAACCGCCAGCCACCGCAGCCTTCACCGCAGCGTAGCGCAAGTTCAGTCCGTGGTGGAAAAAGTTTTATCGATAATTCTGAGTAGCATTTTCATTTCCAAAAAAAAAAAAAAAGAAGCTATGATTACACTACTGGTCGACCCAAACTCAGAAGCATTACCAGACTTCAATTCAGACGAACATAGGCTCACTAGAGAAGCTATTAGGCATGGTAGAGACGGAATGTCGAATGAGCAAGCCGTCGAAGTATTAATCAACATTTGGAACGCGGATCAGGAGCGGAAAAAGGCCATCTGGGAAGCTGAATGCGAGGAAAGAGAAGCGGCTGAAAGGCCGCAGAGGCAACAAGGCAGAGCAGATGAAGCGAGGCATGCCGCTGATGACGATATGCTCCAGTCCAGGCTATCACGCGATCAGTCTCCTGCAGAAGGAGAAAAGGCTCCTAACCTTGTAGCTGGGATGCCAGTTCCGGACGTTATCGAGTACCCGCCTGCGCGCTTTGCTATTAAGAAGCTGAGGGAGCGCGAGTACATCGAGCTAAGTTACTTCACCCCCGAAGGGCGGGCAGAGGCCGCTAAGAATGAGTCGGTGTCGTCAAGCGAGATTTTCACATTAGCCAAAGAGGATGATGTCCTATCGTTGAAACCGGTCGTGAACTTCAAGGGTTCAAAGAGCAAAGCCACCCAAGACGAAGACCTGTCCTGGACCAAGTATGTATTGCTTCTACCAACTTCTTGGAAAACATTATATAGGAAGGCTGGCCGGGCAATATGGTCGACGCTATGCACACTTTCTTTTTTCGCCTGACAAACCACAAACTGCACAACGAGGGAGCAGATGGTTTAAAGGTGCTTACTCTTTATCAAGCCCGCATTAGAAGAGAGTGGCACAGGCAGATAAAGAATCCACCCAGAGCGGGAATCTTTGACATCGGTTTGATAGATGATAGAGTGCTCAGGACTTTGAAGGATCAAGTGTACGACTCGAAGCGGAACGCCGCAATCGCAGGTGAGTCAAGACAAGTCTCGAGGTTACAACTAAGCTGATTGTGTCCGTATTTCATCGTCACTCCATTATCCCGAACTTTCTGCTGTATCATGCTTTATTGCTTAATCGCGTATAACCTCCCTGTTTGTCTTGGGGCTGGTTTGCTCGGGGATGCTTTATTATCTACCCCTTGCTGCATATGACAACTCGTATCGTTGGCTTTATAAAAAATCCTGCGCCGTGAATCGCGAACCAACTTTCCGATTCTGCTTTATAAACGGCTGCACGGTGGTGACCTCTACGGCCCTGGCTCGTGGTCGTTTGCATTACGCCTTATTCTGCTTTAATCACGCTGTAATGGGATTCATGAATGACCCAATTTGTGCCGCTCCCCACTCTTGCCTGCTATGTCGTGATTTGCCCTGACTTGGTTATATCCAACTCCGTGGCTCATAAAGACCTCAATGCTCTCAGGAGTGAGGTAAAAGCGTGGGCTTCGCCTGGCCGAAGCAAAAGGAAATGCTTGAGCTCACCAGGAGAAGGGAAAGAGTCTCCTAGATCCAAAGGGTCCAAGCACCGAAAAGATCAGAAGAGCAACGAGTTTTTTCACTCCCGCGCAGGAGCATCATCAGGCTCAGCCAGCACAACCAACACGGCCTGCGCAGTTTGCCTTGGTCGACACACCCACAACATTTGGCACTGTACCGCACGAGACTTGTGGAGCGGTTCAAAAGCCTACGTATCACGAAACAAACAAGGCAGGCTCATCAACTCCGAAGGGAAAGAGCTGTGCACCGATTGGCAAAAGCCAAGAGGTTGCGGAGTACAATCCCACGACCACAAACACGAATGCTCGGGATGTGGAAGGAAGGATCACGGAGCTCAAAGATGCGATCTCGCTCAGAAACTTTAGGTTTCCAACGCTGTACAAGGCTAAAGCTTGGGAACGTGAACTCGTGCGAGCCAACCTCACCTCACAATACCCTAGCCTGGCGCAAGATATCAGCAGAGGTTTTGACGCTGGCATCCCTCCAATACCACACACTTTCACCCCCGATAATAAGCAGTCCATTCACGAATTTGCAGAGCAATTCGACAAAATTGTTCGAGTTGAATTCTCAAAGGGCAGATATTTGGGACCTTTCTCCCGATCACAGGTCGAGCAGATCCTTGGTCCTTTCCAATCTTCCCCTCTCAGCATCATCCTGAAGCCAAACAAGCCCAGGAAATTCAGGCTCATACAAGACCTGTCATACCCTCACTCTTTACACGCCCAGTCTGCAACCTGATCAGTCAATAGCGCCATCGATTCGGCGCTTTTTCCCTGCACTTGGGGGACATTTAAGAGCGTATTCCTCCTTATCTCACGACTCCCCCCAGGCTCACAAGCTGCGATCCGTGACGTTAGAGAAGCGTACAGAACCGTTCCAATCAGACCTGAACAGTGGCCCGGGCTGGTTGTCAGACTTCGGCAGCCAGACTCTTTTGCCATCGACACGATGGACTGTTTCGGGCTGGGTTCTGGGTGCGGTTGTTACGGTATCATGGGCAATGCCGGAGCTCAGATTTTTAGAGCCCGGGGGATGGGGCCCATCACAAAATGGGTCGATGACCACCTGTTCTTCCGCATCAAACTCTCGCACCTGTCAGAGTACAACGCAGCAAGGAGAGAATGGGCAAAGGAAGTGCTCAGTGGCGGGGGCAGACAGCATAAAGGTGGTCGAGTGTGGTACAGCGGCTGCACTAACTCGGAGGATCAAATGGAGGAGTTCGACAAGGACATGTCATTTCAAATCGTTGACTTGTCTGGAAGCAGCGTTAGGTCAGAGGAAGATGCGCAATACACATACGCATTTCAGGATATCGACGCTCTCTCTGAGGAATTGGGCATTCCTTGGGAAACTTCGAAAGATATTCCTTTCGGTGACCAGGTTCCTTACATTGGTTTTGTCTGGGATCTCAATAGGCATGTCGTCACTATACCTGAAGAAAAGTGTGCTAAATACGCCCAAGCAATCGCGGACTGGGACAAATCCAGAGTGCATACTCTGGAGGAAGCACAAAGACTTTTCGGAAAGTTGTTGCACGCTTGCTGCGTTGTTCCCCAAGGTCGAGCATATCTCACTAACCTGGAAGCCTTCATGGGCATCTTTCACGACCGTGCTTTCATGCCACGTACCCCTCCCAGAGGAACTGCCAACGACTTGCTCTGGTGGTGGCGAATACTTTCTTCGCCAATGGAGAGATCAATTTCGGAGCCACCCACTCAGATGCAAGCTCAACGACAGGGATTGGGGTTGTCGTTGGAGATCAATGGAGGGCATGGAGACTCAAACCCGGGTGGAGAAAGCCGGGGAGAGACATTGGGTGGGCAGAAGCGGCAGGATTCCTTCTACTGGTCGCCACCATTGCAAAATCCAGGAACAACGAAAAGTCCATCGAAGTCTTCGGCGACAACAAAGGCGTCGTCGAAGGGTGGTGGGTTGGCCGCAGCAGGAATAAAAATGTCAACAAGTTGTTCAAACAAGCACACGAAGTGTGCGAACAATTTGGCATCGCAGTACACACTAGATATGTACAGAGCGAGCTTAATCCAGCCGACGGCCCTTCCAGAGGTCGTTACCCACCCAAAAGTCTCCTCTTACCTGCCATCCCCATCCCTGATCCCCTCAAGGAGTGGGTCTACAACTTCGATGACCAAAACGTTGAGCCATCCCACGCAATCCAGAGCTATGGTCGCCCCCCCGCCGAAGACGGTCGAAGCTCATTTAAAGTGTCGCGGGGTTCACGCAAAGAAGTGGATGAGGTTCAAACGGACAAGTGGTTCTCTCTCGCAGAGTGCTGGCAGAGTTGATGTTGCGTTGAGGGTCAATAGTCAGCCAGCCACGCGCAAGCCAATGCCATACCCGGAGGGCCTAGCTCCAGCACCCTCGCCATTGCATTTCCATGTAGTGGCTCGCGAAAGACTCCGGCTGTGGGAACCAGCCAGGAGCACCAGAAGCTCAGCAGAGGGCACTGAAAATGGCGTGATCACTGATGAGGACGTGAGAAAAGTGTTCGCCGTGATGAACACCGCGTGGGCAGAGTCGACGAAAGAGACGTACGGTACAGGCTTGCTGCTATTCCACGTGTTCTGCGATTTCAGAAGCATTCCGGAGGAAGCGAGGGCACCAGTCACTCACAGCTTACTCGAAGCTTTTGTGGCCGCTTCAGCCGGAGCGTACTCGAAATCCGCCATCGAAAACTTCCTCGCTGGCATAAGAGCTTGGCATCTTGTGCATAACGTCCGCTGGGATATCGACGAAATGAGAATGCAAGCTCTGCTAAGAGCTGCAGAAAGACTATCCCCTCCCTCATCAAAAAGGAAAAAGAGATCACCCTGCACCCCAGAGTTTTTACAGGCCGTGCACTCACAACTAGGGATAGGATCTTCAAACGCAGAACCACTACACATAGCAGTATATGCTTGTGCTACCACCTGTTTCTACAGTGCGGCCAGACTGGGAGAATTCACGGTACCCACTCTGACCTCTTTCAACCCGTCGATACACGTCAAGCCTAGCGACGTCTCTGCCTCCACTGATCAAGCAGGTCTCCCAACCACCGCATTCTTCTTACCAAGGACCAAGTCGGCTATTCACGGCGAGTCAGTCTCATGGGCTGCTCAAAACGATGCAACCGACCCAAAGACAGCGTTAGAGTCGCATCTCAGAGTGAACAAGCCTCCGGCCGACGGGCCTCTGTTCGCTTACAGAAACAAGAAAGGCAAACCTACTCCTCTCACCAAGAAGAAGTTTCTGGAAGTGCTGTCCAGGGCAGCTAGAGCTGCCAAGCTGGAACCCTTACAGGGCCACGGCATTCGCATCGGTGCTACTCTTGAATATCTCATGCGAGGTGTTCCTTTCAAGGCCATGAAGGCCATTGGTCGCTGGTCTAGCGACGCTTTCTACGGATATCTCTCCAAGCACGAGCAAATCTTGGCTCCGTACTTACAGGCCGTGCCCTCCCTGCACGAGTCTTTCTTGAGGCTGACTCTCGCGTTCAGAAGATAAAAAAAAAAAAAAGTTTATAAAATCGACGACATCTGCTTTACTCCTTCATAGTTTTTGGCCTTTCTTGATCAGTCGAAGCCGAGTACCATCACGAATCAGGGATCCACGCTAGACAGCCAGGGGGATCACACAAAAAGACCTCCTAGCGCGTCGCGTCATGGACTCCTACTTTCGAGTGGGGAATCGCGGCTAACTTCCTCGCCACTCCTAGTATCACTGTTGTACATGTTCTTTAGCGCATCACAAGGGTTTGGAGCCCCCTCAGGGGATCTCACCCAATCGTCTTCATATGTCATAATAGCTGTACTTCTTATTGTATACACCAGCTTATATAACAGTTTGGCCTTGCATGCAAGCGGTGAAGTCAAAGAGGGTTGCCCTGGTCATCACGAGGAACGAGAGGTGGACAGAGCGTGATCTTTGAGTGAAGTGGCGGTGCAGTCACGAGGTAACCTTTTTTCTCTCCGCAACCGCCAGCCACCGCAGCGTAGCGCAAGTTCAGTCCGTGGTGGAAAAAGTTTTCCCACCCTTCCCTCTCGTTTAAGAGTTCTTCCCAGTACAGTCAACATCTTTGAGTTAGGATCCGTGCCTAGCCACTGCTTAGCCAGACCAGCATAGGATTCGATTTTCGGGTTAATTATTTTATCGTGCTCACTCATCAGCGAGATATGATTCTCCGCCACCCCTCCTCCTCCACAGAGTATGCGACCGCCCTCGGCAGGGGGAATAAAGCCGGATTAGCGTAGGTGTCCACGTGGCATCGCAGAAGCCATACTAACCCTCGCAGACGCTCCGAAAGAAACGTACCATTAATTTTTCGTCAGCCCGTAAGGCTGCCAAATGATACTAACTCAGACGGTCATTTGTGCCCACCCACCCTCCCGGGAATCACGGCTAACTTCCTCGCCACTCCTAGTATCACCGTTGTACATGTTCTTTAGCGCACGCATCACGAGGGTTCGGAGCCCCCTCAGGGGATCTCACCCAATCGTCTTCATATGTCACAATAGCTGTACTTCTTATTGTATACACCAGCTTATATAACAGTTTGGCCTTGCACGCAAGCGGTGAAGTCAAAGAGTAGTCTATTGTACTTACCAAGCAAAGTTGTGAGAAAAGTGACATAACCCTTTGGTCACATTTGAGCGGAGCTCCTTAAGCTTTGGAGACTTCTTTTTAGCGCACTTTTTTCCTTGCCAGTATGTCTAGGCTAGAAACTCTTGAAATTCTACTACCAAAATGATGCTGGTAATGAAAACGCTTCCTACTAGGGTTCCCTGGACACTGCTCGAATGACTTTTAATTCGAACTTGGTTCCGGAATAGCCCGAAAGAGTTGAGTCCTGCACACATGTTGCTTCTATCCCTGCGGCTCGGGCAATGTTTCAGTTAATCCATAGCTGTATTCTACGAACTGGAGTCATTGATAGGTGTTATACTATGGAAGAGGCAAGCTGCATTTGGAGACCTAATGATTAGATGGAGCTTCCAATACTGGCTACTCTCATTGTGTCTTGTTTGTTGTAGCCATGGCGGACTCCGTTGCAGTATATAAGCCGGGCGAGTGGCTCTTCTTGTGATTCAATCGTTCACTATGCAATTCAAGGCCCTCTTCGTCGTTGCCTCTTTCGCCGCTGCTTCGGTAGCTCAGACTTTTTTGATACAGAATGATCTCAGCATGAAGATTGCGCCCAAACTCATCAACTTCAATGCCACGATCCATGATTTCCCTATACTAGGTGGTGGCAAGGTCGAAAAAGCTATGGTCTGCACTATCTTACTCCGGGGACTACACATCACTCTCTCCTGACCCATATCCCCTTCCTTTTCGCAGGCTATTCACTACTCTACCATAGCTCTTATCGAAACCGCTAACAATACTATATATACCATGAACGTTGGTTGCTATATCTCAGTACGCTTCCTCAAATTTCTAACTATCAACTCAACAAGAATATGACTTCCAAACTCTCCGATATCGAAGGGATGAAGGTTCTACTTGACCTCAAGACAATGCAGCCCATGGTCACGTCTTCCTTGATGGGTATAGTTGCACGCCTGCCGGCCCTTCAAGCTCTTCCTTCCGGAAATGTCACTTGTATTATCAAGAAGGATATTGGAGATCTGAAGGACTGTTACGATGCGTTTATAAATGCATTAAATGACCATATCTCGGTGCGTCCTTGAGCTAGCTTATGTTGCCACAAAGAGTTACTTTGGTATTTTTTGCTCAGCCAAAGGTCCTCAAGAAAGTTGAGCCTGTGGAAGACTATGTTAACTCCACGTTTCACCAAGTTATGAGTATCTATTAGCTAGATTACAAGTGACCATAGCTATGACTTAGCTTAACTATATATCACTGGAGTGACATGCTAACGGTGCGGAAATTATGATACAGAGACTCTGACTACTTGGAAAACCACTAGACTTTTCCCCAATATATCCGAATTCAAGTCTTGAACTTGAGATATTTGAAACACCATTGTTGGTGTATGACCAAAAGTCCGGGCTAAGATATATATTCTTTTTCTCTAGTATTCAATTCTATTTCATTTATTTTTGTTATGGTTGCGCACCACACCTCACAAATGTCTATCTCAACATTTCTTAGCCAGGAAAGAGGACATAACTAATAATAATAATTCCTGCATTGTAATAAGATGATAAGCAAACAAACAGTATCACCTGTTCAAGTCCACTCTGTTGAAACTGAAGCACTGGCTTCAATCTGATCTTGCTCACAAGAGCAGAACCTGTTGCTGATAAGCAGGACTCACACCGGGACCTTAAGCATAATCAGTGTAACAAGAATCTGTGAGCAGATTTTGAATATGGACAGGGAGAGCACTTTGCCAATAAAACTCTGCAAAGGGACAGTTTATCAACACATCAGCAAAAAGTTACTAAAAATATTCGGCCAAATAAGGCCTGAGGGCTGTTAGTTGTAGCAAATATGACTTCAAGTATTAGATAGAATTCAATCCTCAAGTCTGGTTTATTTATAGAATACTAAGAGACAACCAAAATAATCAAGACATTCCAGGAAAAAATCTCATTGGCTTTAATACAGAATTCATAACCTTTTCTAAGCCCATGTTTCTATCAAGATGTAAAGGTATTTTAAAAGTAGGTGTATTTCATAATAAAAGAAGTAAGCAGACTTAGTGTAAATAATGTTTTTGAGAAATATATGCAATGAGAAAATGATATTGATGTCATTGTGGCATTTATATAGTAAGGCCTGGTAATATGATAAAAATCTGGTATTTATCTGGGATTGGTGTCAAAGGTTGAGTTTGGTGAGAGGTGCATCACATTGAAATTATGTAATCACAAGTTAGTATCGCCACGTAGGTAACCAAATAAATAAGTCGTGTTTTGTCGCGTTCTTCTTCGACGGTCAGCGTTTATTCGTCCTCGGTCAGCTCTCCCGCCTCTTGCGGCCATCCTCGCGTTCTCCACGGTCAGCTTTTATTTCCTTAGCCCTCTGACAGGTTATGGGCCCCGACTGCGCACAAATTCAGCACACAGTTTATTTGTTAAAAATTTTCATCACTTCCGATCATGGCACCTTCTCATTATGAAATGCTTCGCACATTCAATCCGGACAACAGGTTTGATGGATCAAACTATGATGCTTGGGTCACGGAGCTGGAAATGACGTTTGTTGGGCATGACATCTTGGCACACATCAAGGGTGAGGCATCTTGCCCTAGCAATTTTTCTGCTGCTGCTCTTTGGTCAAAAGATGATCAGTCTGCTCGTGCCACCCTTTACAAGACCATTTCCTCTACCGACATCATTCATACCCACTTCAAGAACACCAACCCTGCTCAAACTGCTAATGACGTCTGGATCAGTCTCAAAACTGAGTTCCAGAAGGACAGCCGTGCGAAGCGCTTTGAGCTCAAGAAGCGTCTGTATAATCCTATCCACGATATCGAAAAACCAGTCTCAGTATACATTCAAGACATCATCTCTGCTCATGACGCTCTCACTATGCTTGGCCATGCTCCCCCTCTTGTTGATGTCATCGACTCCATTCTTATGAATCTCCATCCCAACTTCTCCATTGTTCGCACTCTTCTCACCACTCAGGCAGAGGAACCTTTGCTTTCTGCTGTCAAGAAGACGCTCACTGATCAGGAAGACACACATACTGCACTCAATCCCAATGCAGCTGATGAGGTTAGGGTGATGTATGGTAGAGTGAAGGAGAAGGGGAGGAAAGGAAAAGGCTCAAAGGATGATGATGAGGCACCAAGGTATGAGTGGCTCAACCCTTGTAACAAGGATGTCTGCCACCGCTGTGGCCTTCCTGGACATTGCTCTTCTCAATGCATTGCAGACATGCCACAGAAGATAAAGGACAAGATTATCAATGAGGCTACCAATCACTGCCGTCATCGCAATCACTCTTCATCCACTTCTGACTCTGATGTTGCCGCTGCCACCAATTTTGCTCATGATTCACATGCCGCCTCCGACACTGACAGTTCTAATTCCGATGATGACAAGCCCATTCAAGCCATGTCTGCCAGGAAGTTTACACATGTCCTCACCCAAGCGACTACAGAACGAGAACGTCGCCAGCAGTTGGGTATGAACAAGGAAAAATAGCAAGACCTCAAGACTCATCTCAATGCCTGATGAACAGTGGGTTGTTTCATTGAGTGGGGGGAGGGGCTTTAATTCAGTGGGGGACCTTTCTTTCTCTTTGGTTGCTCTGCACCTCGTCTCTGAGTGGGGGTGTCAAAGGTTGAGTTCAGTGAGAGGTGCATCACATTGAAATTATGTAATCACAAGTTAGTATCGCCACGTAGGTAACCAAATAAATAAGTCGTGTTTTGTCGCGTTCTTCTTCGACAGTCAGCGTTTATTCGTCCTTGGTCAGCTCTCCTGCCTCTTGCAGCCATCCTCGCGTTCTCCACGGTCAGCTTTTATTTCCTTAGCCCTCTGACAATTGGTTTGTTAAAGTCTAAACCTATGAGTAAGCACTCAATGAACCTCAGTTGTCATGTACTTGACTCATATCAAACCTATCTAAAACACAAGTAAGTGCTGAATGAACTAGGTAACATCTGTAAGTATAATGTTTACTATTTGTATGTATGTTCACTTACCCTCAGTCATCATGTACTTGACTGAGGGTAGTGTCTGTTGGCAGTACATATATATATCTATATTGTTTATATCAAGGGTGAGCTTGAGTAGGAAACTAAGATATATTGACTCTTCTCCAGTCATTAATGTTAGGGACACTTATGGTGGTCACTGGTGCAATACTGGCATCCAACACTCCTCCTCACTGTAAGTAGTGCAAAATTGAAACAAGAAAAATATAACAAACTCTTTCTCATGTGGAATCATGGCTAGAATAGCCCAAGGATGTTTTGTAGTCATGGGAATTGAGGTAGGGGAAGGGTTTAGTGAACAAGTCAGCAATATTGTCCTTTATATTGATGTACTATATGACAAGTTCATTTGAAACAATCCATTCACATAAGAAATAATACTTGATATCCACATGTTTGATGTGTGAGTGCAACAATGGGTCTTCCAAGAGATTGATTGCAGCATTGTTATCACACATAATAGTTGTTGCCTTGTTAGAATTAAGCCCTTAGCCATATGCATTCTTGTGTGGCTTTAAAGGCCCCCATATATTCAGCCTTACAAGAGGATGCAGTCACTATGTTCTGTTTCTGCAATGCCCAGGAAATAATACCCAATCCCAGCAACTATGCATATCCTTCTACATTTTGTCTTGTATCAAGACAGTTAGCCCAGTCTGAGTCAGTGAAACCAGCAAGTGATATAGACTTTGAACATGTCAGGGATGAACCATTCACAATTCGGTTATACAGCTCATGGCACTCAAGTCTGTGTTCCACACCAAATTAGATAGACTGTTTGCTGACAGAGAAGATCTACAAACAGGTGCTTTAGCCTTTACAGCTGGACCATCACAGCCTTCTTTGACCTTCAAAGCCTCTGTTGCCTTTACTGCTGTATGTCTACCATGGCATCCTTCTTGCTTCTTGGGTTTAGAGTCTCTATCATCTTCCTTGATATGGGAACATGCAGATTGGAGGACAGGGCAATCAGTGATCTTATGTTTACCATCACATAGGTGACATTTGAGAACTCAGGTGGCAGCTGCAGCTTCCTCTTTGGCCATGGACCGTTGTACTTCCTCTGTTTGGAATGCCTCCTCAACTGTGTCATTGGTCAAGTTATTTAGCATCAGCACAGAAGAAATAAATGGCACATAATCTTCATGCAGCAGAACACAAAGCATTGCCATCAAGCAGAGCTCATTGTCAAGCATTTTGAGGGTGTGAACAGGCTTGAGAACTCCATCTGATCCAAGGATGCGTGGAGGTTTGAGCAAATCGTCACTGACATGCCCCTTTGGAATCAAACTTTGCACGTGCACCAAACTAAGGAGATGGAAAGACAAAAAAAGCTTTTGTGACACTGAAAAACATGATAACAAAAATGTTTCCAAGTCATCTAAAACTTTACAGGTTTATTCCAGCATGGAACAGCATTGGTTAGTTGGTTAGTCATGAAATTGATAGCGTGCAACCTCGATGCATAACCAACTTGTTATTCCTGGTTAACCTTATCAACAATTGACATGCCATAGTCTAAACAGATCCAGTGTAACTCAGTGATCCAATGTAACTAAACAGTTCAGGTAAGTAACATAAGATACACACCTCAGTATCCCACACGTTAATGTGGTACAAACTGAGGTGCGGCAGAGAAAATAAAAAACATTTCAAGACGATGTAGCCAAACCCACGCGACTCATGCCTCTCTTGACAACCCTGAAATAATAAGTAGCACGTTCCAAGCCACCCAGGTTTTCTGTTTGCTGAAATTCGACATGTCGGGTAATCACACTACTGCGCTGATGTGCAAGTGAGTAACACATGAACGTTGCAGGAGCAAATCCGGAACGCCCAAAGTCGATGACATACAAATCTCGACCTGGCACGGTCATAAGGAAATTGTCCAGAGCGAGGTCATCATGATAAAAGCAGATAGGATCGGCAGACAGATTCACGGAAGAAGCCTGAAGGAATTTCAATGCCTACATTGTCCCACAATCAGTATAGTATCTTTCATGTTTTTTTTCGCGCAAAGCAACCCTTCCTTACATTGTTGAATTGAAAGTCCATTTGTTGGACGGATTCATATGTTGGTCCCCGACCATCCCGCCAGAAGCTATGAAACATCGCACCACCCCCTACCGGCCCAATCCTTCCATCCTCGGGGCGTGGCAACGTTATAAGCCAATGAATCGCCTCCACGATGCGAGGAACATCCGCTTCGGTGGCATGTACACTTTCTACATACTCCATGACGATGTAGCCCCCTGAAGGCGATTCCCAGGCGTCATACACTTCTGCAACCTTGAACGGTGCGCTAGGATCACGCTTTGAATGATGATAGACGTAGGCTTGAGTACGAGCTTCGGCGAGAGTGACGTGTGGACCGAACTTGATGAGAGATGTATCAGAAGGTCTGTAGACATAATGAGGGTGCCACGTTCGTTCATTTTGAACTGTTCGCGATAGTGAAGCTTGCAAAGCTCAATGAGCTCGTCGTGAGAAGGAAGGCCCGGGATTGTTTTGTATACAATGTCCGTAGAAATAGACATGAGTTACTGAAGAAGGAGAACAACGCGTCACCTGTCACCGTCTTTGTACCCTTGGTTGGTCACACTACTGAGGGTACACTACACTAAGTACGCACTTGTACACTGACTGAACTCGTACTTTGAATATAACGCTGTGATATTCTACGCATAAACGACGGTCTTACCCTATCTGCATAAAGTTGAAAATGTCCGGAACAGGGATCAACGTACTTCCTTAAGCGCCTCCTCAAAAAAGAACAATATATTGATCAACAACCCACGCCCCGCACACACCACTAATAAAGCACCTTACTCAACCTCTGCACCTCATTAAGCAACACATCCCCCTGGCGAATGACACTCTCGTACTGCGCGCTCTTCATCGAAGGACGCGTGGTTTCTACGACGCCATGGACCTTGTCGATGGACGCGTGCAGTCTGCCGGCTGCTATGAATCGCGATAGTTCGCTGTTGGTTCTACGACGCCATGGACCTTGTCGATGGACGCGTGCAGTCTGCCGGCTGCTATGAATCGCGATAGTTCGCTGTTGGTTGGTTGCATCGATGTCAGTATGAGGAGGAAGGAAGGGGAAGGGACGCACGTGTCGACAAACTCGACGCTGACGCCAAACGCACGGCTTAGAGACTCGAGCGTGAGGCTTCGGTAGCTCTCGAGGAGCTGTGTGTATGCGAGGATGCGCATCTCGCGGACGTAGAACCTTGCGTGGGGAGAGAGGATGCGCGAGGGGAGGAGGAGTGTTTGTTCGAGTGTCGCTGGGTCGGGTTAACGTGAGCATCAGCGTTGAGAGGGGAAGAGGGAGGGCTCACCGAGGGCGAGGAAGAATTTATCGTAGTGGCAGTCGTAGAGGTTTTTGATGAGGTCGCCGAGGATGGGGAGGTCAGGGAGGACTTGGGTTACTTCTGGGGCGTTGATGATCTGTAGTGGAGAGTGGTTAGGTGATGGAGGCGCTGAGGGAGGGACGGACCTTTTTCTTGAGATCGACGCGGCCGAGGGTTAGTGCGTTGGCGACGACGGTGAGTGCGATAAAGTCGTTGTAGGGGAGGAGCTCGGTGGCGGTGAATGTGGAGAGTGCGTCGCAGAGGAGTTCGCCTGCGGGCTTGAATTGGCGGAGAGTGAGGAGGTGGAGGGCCGTGTATACTTTGAGGCGGTTGCGGCGGTCCCAGTCGCCGCCTTTTTCTATCAATCTGTGAGACGGTGAGATTGGATTTGGCGAGACGGAGAAGAGACACACGATTCGGCTTTGGCGAGGGAGGAGGTGATGAGTGAGTTGTCGCCAAAGAAGAAGCCGATGCGTGCGAGGGTGAGGACAATGTCGATGCGCGAGCCGATGCCCGGGGTTTTGGCCAGCGCCAGGTTCTGCGCCTCGATTGCTCGGTCCTAGGCAGAGTCAGCGCGTGCATGCAGCAGACAGACACACGGCACCTTGTCTGCGATCCTCGTGAGGTAGTTGGCGCGTGCCTTGAGTGCGTCGGAGATCTCAGACTCGCCCTCGGTCTTGGTGGCCTCGTCGAGACGCGCGTCGAGCTCGGTGAGCTGTAGTGTGTTTTCTGCTTCCATCGACGAGAGGAGGGCGGGGTCGGGCGTGAGTGCGGTAGTTATGATCTTGTAGTACGGGGCCATTTGATCAGCAGAAATTGCTTTGGTGAGTTCAGTGCGGGCATTGGCGTGGAGATGTGCGAGGCCTGGCTGGGAAAGCGTAAACAGGTGCTGTGGGAGTGCGAGATTGGGGATCGGGAGCACGGCGTCGTCTGCCATTTGTCGTCGAGGGGGAAAGAGACGCGTGTGCGGAGCGGAGTTCGGAGTTGGATCGGGAGCACGGCGTCGTCTGCCATTTGTCGTCGAGGGGGAAAGAGACGCGTGTGCGGAGCGGAGTTCGGAGTTGGCACACGCAGGGACGCGTCATCGAGACTTTTCCCACCCTTCCTTCCACGATGCCCTCGCTCGCACAAGCAGAGGCCGCCGACGCCGCCCAGGCAGAGGCGCTGTACAAGCAGATCCTCAGTGACGCATCCACGTCGCCCGATGTCGCCGAGACTGCACTCGTCAAGCTCGGCGCGCTGTATCGCGACCAAAAGTCAGTCTTTGCGTCTTCTTGCGCGCCGTCCGTTGACCTCGCCCGCCCAGCAATGCCCAGGGTCTTGCAGACGTCATAACCTCATCACGCGCATTCATGTCCTCCACCGCAAAAGCCAAGACCGCCAAACTCAGTGCGTCTCCCAATCTCTCTCTTGTCCTCACATGCTGACCCCCCGCAGTCCGCACGCTCCTCGACTATTTCGCGGCAATCCCCGACTCCACCGCGCTCCAGATATCCACCCTCCAAGACAACATCGCATGGTCCAAGCTCGAGAAACGTATTTTCCTCAAACACTCGCTCGAATCCCGCCTCGTCGCCCTCCAGCTCGACGCCGGCCACTTCCGTCAAGCCCTCGCAATGATCGACGGTCTCCTACCAGAGCTCAAACGCCTCGACGACCGCATGGTTCTCACCGAGGTCCATCTCCTCGAGAGCAGAGTATACCGCGGTGTCGCCAACCTCGCAAAAGCAAAGGTCCGTCCATGCCCCGTCCTTGTTTCTCATACAACCACACACACCCACACAGGCAGCACTAACATCCGCGCGCACCGCCGCCAACTCGATCTACTGCCCCCCGCCTCTCCAATCCGCACTCGACCTCCAATCCGGCATCCTCCACGCTGAAGATAAAGACTACACCACCGCCTACTCGTATTTCTTCGAGGCCTTTGAGAGCATGTCCGCACAAGCAGACGACGCTGCTCTCGGCGCGCTCAAGTACATGCTTCTATGTAAAGTAATGCTCAACCTCGTGAGTCCGATACATGGAATCCCGAATCATGATCATGACACCCCCGTGCAGCCGGAAGACGTCACGAGTCTACTGAGCATCAAGCTTGCGCTCAAGTACGCTCAGCTCCGCGAGGTAGAATCCATGCGCGCTATCGCGCTCGCGCACCAGGCGCGGAACCTCGCGGACTTTGAACGCGTGTTGAAAGAATACAAACACGGTGCGCATCGTGTGCTCTCACTCACAATTACTTACACCTGTAATACACAGAACTCTCATCGGACCCGACGATCCGCTCACACCTCGCAGCGCTATACGACACACTACTCGAACAGAACCTCCTTCGGATCGTCGAGCCTTATTCCGTCGTTGAGATTGCGTATGTAGCCGAGATGGTCGGACAGGGTCAGGGAAGGCAGGGTGTCGAGTCGAGCCTTATTCCGTCGTTGAGATTGCGTATGTAGCCGAGATGGTCGGACAGGGTCAGGGAAGGCAGGGTGTCGAGCAAAGTGTGTCTTTTTTTTGCCTCTATTGTATTCTCATTTCATTGCGTTTACGAACGTAGGTTATCACAGATGATACTTGATAAAGTCCTCCATGGTGTACTAGATCAGGGCAGGGGATGCCTCATCCTCTTTAACGAGCCCGAATCAGATGTGAGCTTCCCTCCTTCCCTCCCCCCCTCCTCCTTCTTCGGCCGTACTCAGTACTCATGGGACCCCGTAGAACTCGTATGGGACTGCGATCGATACGCTTGCGCAGTGGGCAAGGTCGTAGAGTCGCTTTATGCCAAGGTCTGTGTCTGTTGTTTCGTGTCCCTACTCTCTCTGTGTGTTGATTGCTGATCGTGGATGTATTAGACTGTGAAGATCTCGTAGATGGGTGTGGCGTGGTGTGGCGTAGTGGCGTGATGGTGTGGCAGAGGGCCGAGGTGGTGTAGTGGGTAATGCAATGCTGATAATTGATGTGTCTTTGTGATTGTATTTGCTTTTGGATGGGGTGAGGGTGGAGAGATGTTTTACTTCTTTTTTGTGGAGGTTTGAGTAGGCTGGAGTGATGGTTAATTTTTGCTTGTTGTTTTAGTGTGGAATTTAAAAAAAATTGTGGAGATGAGGGATGGAGGGAAGATTTTTTTTTGTTTTTAGGTATCTGTTTCAAAACAAATGGATATTACACAATAAGTGATATTTAAATAATGTGATCTTAACTAATTATATCATCAATTTTTTTTTGCATTTGTATAGTTAATTTCATGTTTTAACTGATTTTATTACAATATAAGCCAACAATACTTTGCAACTCTGTTTACACTTTTTTGAATTCAGCTTTTGGCTCCCAATTCTTAGCATTAGCTTCTCAGCTACTTTTCTCTTGCTTTATATAGTCATGCAGATAGAATACTGATGCAATAATGTTAAGTAAGCTGTGTTGGAATTATTTGATAAAAGACCACCACACATACCAAGTACTGGCCACCCTCCAAACTCTTCATACTCATTACATATGCTTTGTTTGGCCACCCTGGCCAAAGAGCATTGTCCATCACACATGCATCTATAAAGAGAACATTATCCAGACAGCACCCTCAATTGATTATATGAGACTTAGGAAAATCCAGAGTTTTCCTCCTTTGCTTGTGTAATCACTTTTTGAGGCAATTTCCAAGTTTTTGCTGTTTTGTTGTTCTTTACACTTGTTTTCCATGTGTCTGAGGCCCCAGAAGCAAGACTTGTTTGTTCTCTTTAAATCTTTTTTTTGCCCAGGTAAGTAGTTATTATGATTGTTGAACATTGTACTTTTTACTCATCATATTAATCACAGACACTTCTGTACAAGGTCGCTCTTGCATTGTCATGATTACAATGGTGCATTGTCTAATATAAAACATATATAAACAGACAACTAGTAGATAGCATCCTCAGTTGCTGATACTGAACTGAGGGTGAGTTATTTAGTAGTAAACATATATAAACAGACAACTAGTAGATAGCATCCTCAGTTGCTGATACTGAACTGAGGGTGAGTTATTTAGTAGTGTATTGAACCACTGACTATACTGTAGAATTATCTCTGATTGATATTATTCTTAGGGTATAGATTCTAACAATGATATTGTTAGTATATACTCTAATATACTTTAGATCTCCCTCTGTCAGCTGTGTGACTAAGCTATAGCCTGGAGAGGTTTTTCTTACAATCTGCATACTTCATGATGCAATAACAATCCAGCTTGCAGTTGGGGCACACTGTAGCATACACCTGATCTTGTGTGAGACAATGTCTCAATATTCACTCCACAAGCTATTCTGACTTGAAAAATCAAACTTTCTGCCATGTCAATGCTAGGCTGTACCTTAGTATCTGCAGCATAGTCCTTGGAAATGTCAGGGGACTCCTCATTTCTTCCTTTTCTCACTCCTTATCTCTTCACTCTCCCTTCATTCATTCTTTTATTTCTTCTGACATTATTTCATTTTACTGTTTCTATTCTTTTAACACTATCTGTTAGTACTACACTCAGCTCTTGAGGTGCTCTGGTTCTTTAGCTACCATTCAGACAAGTGTGGGCCCCTCAGCATCACTTCCAGACTGCTTATATAAGCCAGAGTTTGCCAGAGTTTGCCCCTTATTTGTGCAATTGTTTGTGTAGGCAATTTTTGAGTTTTTAAGGTTTTGTTGTACTGTACAGTTGTTTCCCATGCTTCAGAGGCCCCATTGTTTGTGTAGGCAATTTTTGAGTTTTTAAGGTTTTGTTGTACTGTACAGTTGTTTCCCATGCTTCAGAGGCCCCAAAGCATCCAACCTGGCATAGGGAATCCCTAGGGCCCAACCAAGAAAGACAAAGAATGTCTGGCTACATATGTGAAGGTGGGAGGCTATGATGCATGGACTCTGTGGGGCTTAGGAAGTACCACAACTGGCATGACCCCCAGTTTTGCCAGGAGCATGACTTGGCTGTTCATTAGCTTGAACAACCTATCACTCTACAACTGGGCACTGTGGATAGCTGTAACAAAGTTACAGAGTGTAAGAGCTTAGTATTCATGCTTCACAGAATCTGACCAGTCTGGTCTATTGATGCTATGTAGAGTAATACAAAAATAAGCTGCTTAATAAGCAGCAAGTACATAAATATTTATAATAATGTAATTAAAATTATATTATAATAAATATAATATAATTTTATCTATGCCTACTGTAAGGGCAACCTCTGGAGGCTGTGGCTCAGTCACACAGCTGGCAGAGGGAGATCCAAAGTGTATTAGAGTATATACTGACGATATCATAATAACAACTCACCTGGCAGAGGGAGATCCAAAGAGAACAAGTCTAGGGATTCCCTATGCCAGGTTGGACACTTTTGGAGCCTCTGAAGCATGGAAAACAACTGTACAGTACAACAAAACCTTAAAAACTTGAAAATTGTCTAAATAAACAAGTGTACAAATAAGGCAGGAAAACTCTGGCTTATATAAGCAGTTTGGAAGCAGTGCTAAAGGGCCCACACTTGTCTAAATGATAGCTAAAAGACTAGAGCACCTCAAAGGCTGAGAATAGTAATAACAGATAGTGTTGAGAGAATAGAAACAGCAAAATGAGAGAATGATAGAAGAAATAAAGAAATGAATGAAAGGAGAGTGAAGGAATAGGGGGTGAAAGAAGGAAGAAATGAGGAGTCTCCTGACACCTACTAACTAAAAGCTATGTGGCCATGGCCACATAGTGCACTATGCTACACATCCCCTAATCAGACCAAATTATGGTCTCAAAATACTATGACAGTTAGGTTATCAATAAGCCAGGAACAGAGGCTATGGGAGAGTCCCCAGGCTCCTGGAATAGATTGGCAGTTGCGTTGTCTATATTGTAGTCAAGAAGGTCATCTTCAGATACAGGCTCATGTGAGGTGCCCAAAGGCCCTGCCTGAGGCAGGGAGTTGTCATAGTCCCATTGTGGAGACAGTGTGAGAGTAAAGTCAAAGATTGGACCTGGAATAGGTTCTTGGGGCTTAAGAAGATCCCCATTATCAGATGGGTAGTGGCATGTCCAAAGTTTACAGGTATGAATGTCTTGCCCAATAAAGAGATAACTTCCATTTTAGAATGCTTTGTCCAAAGCATGATGACTCTCCTGCTGCTGAAGCAGTAGGCATTGACAATTGCCAATGGTGGCCTCACGTTATCCATTCCACTCAACAAGGGACTGGCAAGTCCCATAATGATCAAGGCATTGCAGCCTCTTGTTGTCAATCTCAGTGGCTTCTTGCTGTAGCCGGTTGTAATACTGGGGAACTTGAATATGAGGTGCAGTGGAGCCTGGAAGATACAATGTGGGAGCTGCATTAGGCTTGCACTAAGTTGGCTGCTCTGGACTGGTACTTGGAGTTGCATGGCATGAAGCATCCTGCACAGTTGCTGAGGAAGGACAGAGTGCATGGAGCCAAGTGAGGGTGGCAGATTGGCAGCCAAATGGGGAAATGCTGATGTAATCAGTGGTGATGGTATTCCTGACTTTGAATTTCTTTTTTGTCATTCAACTATGTACATGTCCCACTATAATGTCTTTGTCCCAGCAGGAACAACACTATTCAAGAGATAATCAGAGCTCATAGAGCTCTGGTGCTGAAGGAGAGTTGAGAAAGACAATACTGCAACAGCAACAAGGAGGTATGGGAAGCTTCTTTGCATACTCTCAGATACAGCAAGGATACAGACAGGGGCAGATGCCCATGTTTTTTATGCCAATGCTGGTATTCATAGGCCAGCAGGCAGCAGGGGCAGGTCAAATTGGCAAATGATGATGCCTCAGGGCATGATGATGCTGCCAATGCAGCCCTGACAGCAAATGGGAGAGCTGGCACAGGGGCAGACACAGAGCATAGCAAGTCATCAGCCTGTCAAGGGACTCCTCATCTTTTCTCTCTTTGGCTCCTTATTCCTTCACTCTCTTTGCATTCATTTTCTTATTTCTTCTGTCATTCTCTTATTTTACTGTTTCTATTCTTTCAACACTATCTGTGTCAGGGGACTCCTCATTTCTTCCTTCTTTTGCTTCTTATTTCTTCTGCTCTCCTTTCATTTATTCTCTTATTTCTTCTGACATTATTTCATTTTACTATTTCTATTCTTTCAACACTATCTGTTAGTACTATTCTCAGCCCTTGAGGTGCTCTGGTTCTTTAGCTACCATTCAGACAAGTGTGAGCTCTTCAGCACTGCTTCTGTTATGTAACAAAGTTACAGTTGAAGTGAGCTCAGGTTCACACTACACAGAATCAGACCAGTCTGGTCTATTGACAATGTAGTATAAAACAATAATAAGCTGCTTAGTAAGCAGCAAAGGTAAACTATTTATAATATGTTAATATTAATATTATATTGACTACAAGTAAGTAAAAGCTATGTGGCCAACACCACATAGCGGACTATGCTACATGTTAGAACTCTATATGCATACATCAATATTATTCTCAGTCAAGGTATAAATGACTATATTCAAGTATCTATATGTGTATGTCAATATTATCTAGCATATGGTATGAGCATTGTATTCAAACAATAACTATGGTTGACTCATCCTCAGTCAAGGTATAAATGAGTGAGGGCATTATACTGTAAAGTGACTTGTATATATATGTCTGGTGATGGTCAAAGGGTAATGGACAAAGAGAAATGAGACAAAGGTACTGTAAGGGTGACCTCTAGAGGCTGTGGCTCAGTCACACAGCTGGCAGAGGGAGATCCAAAGTGTATTAGAATATATACTGACAATATCAAGGTAGCTACTCACCTGGCAGAGGGAGATCCAAAGAGAACAAGTCTGGGGATTCCCTATGCCAGGTTGGACGCTTCTGGGGCCTCTGAAGCATGGGAAACAACTGTACAGTACAACAAAACCTTAAAAACTCGAAAATTGACTAACCAAACAAGTGTGCAAACAAGGGAGGAAAACTCCGGACTTTAGAAGTCAGAAAGGCAAACTCTGGCTTATCTAAGCAGCCTGGAGCGGTGCTGAAGGGCCCACACTTGTCTGAGTGATAGCTAAAGAACCAGAGCACCTCAAAGGTTGAGAATAGTACTAACAGATAGTGTTGAAAAAGTAGTAACAGCAAAATGAGAGAATGATAGAAGAAATAAGGAAGTGAATGAAAGGAGAGTGAAGAAATAAAGAGTGAAAGAAGAAAGGAATGAGGAGTCCCCTGACAGGTACATAGGTTGGCCCTGGCCTTGAGTGTGATGTTCTTGGTGCACGTCACAGTTGTTCCAACACTCCTCCTCACCAAGAACATTACTCTGTCATAGCTCCTCCTCATATGAGTTGTGGCTATTGTAGGCCTAGTAGGTTTCGGAGTCGGATGAATTGTGGGCTTGGCAGTGCTTTTGTGACCAGGTTGGCAACATTGTATTTTGTGTTTGTAGCGGATGCAGATTTTGTTGGCTTGTGCTCATTCGTGAAGGAAATGATACTTGATGTCTACATGTTTGACTCTGGAGTGGAGAGTTGGGTCTTCAGACAGTTTGATTGCCACATTGTTGTTGCATAGGATGGGAGTGGGCGTGCTAGTGATGTCATGACCAATTCCCTTCAGGAGAGCCCTGAGCCAGATGCATTCTTGTGTGCTTTTGAATGCAGCCATATATTTGGCCTCACATGATGATGCCACAACAGTTTTCTGTTTTCTGGCAGCCCAAGAGACTATTCCAGATCCCAGACTCCATGCATATCCACCTATGCTCCTTCTGGTGTCAAGACAGTTAGCCCAATCGGAGTCAGTGAATCCAGAGAGGTTAACGGTTTTGTCAGCACCACCTAGCATTAGTTTAAGGTCTCAGGTGCCTTTCAAGTATTGCACAAGTCTAACTGCAGCATTCCAATGGACTGATGCATAGGAATCTACGTACTGGATGAGTTGCTGAACTGCGTAAGATATGTCGAGTCATGTGGAGATGGCCAGGTAAAGAAGGCACCCAATGAGGGATCTGTAGGGATTATGGCTCAGCATTTTCTGTTCATTAGGAGGTAGGGTTGACCTGTTGAAGCATTGAAGTTTGGGGCCTGGTTCCATGAGGAGCAAGACTGGCAATGCGTCTGACTGTCCAAATTGGTGCACAATTCTGTCAATGAGTGTGGTCTGGGACAGGAACACTGTTGACTGTTCTCTGTCCCAGCTGACAGCTATTCCCACAATGAATCTGGGCAGTCCCAGATCTGATATGGTCTACACAAATCGCATCTGGTCCTTTAAACAATTGTTCTCCTTCTTGCTACTAGTGATTGATAGAAAGTCATCCACATGTATGGCTGCTATGGTAGTGCCTGTCGTAGTCTTTTGGTAGTAAATGCAGGATTCCCATTGTAGTTGAGTAAACCCCCATGATATCATGTTATCATTAAGGGTTTGATTCCAAATACGACTGGCTTGCTTCATTCTATAGAGGCCACATACCAGTCTGCAAACCCATCCTTCCTTGCCTCACTCTTCAAAACCCTTGGGTTGCTGCATATATTGCACTTTGTCATCTGGAAAAAGCCCATACAGAAAGGTGGTCTTAACATCAATTTGCGTTGCATCCCAACCTTTTGTTGCAGCGAGATGGAGAAGGACACACCATGACTCCATTCGTGCCATTGGTGAAGTTGTCTTTGTATAGTCCCTGCCATATATCTGCTCATACCCCTTGAACACAAGGTGCACCTTAAACTGTACAGCTTTCCCGTTCTTGTCATGCTTGATTTTAAAAACAGGGCAACCTTTTTGGATTTTCTGATCTGTTGATACATCAGATCTAGGAATGAGTTTCCACACACCCATAGTCTTCAGCAATTGTAGTTCTTCTTTGTAGGCCTTCTCCCATTCTATGGCATCAGCAGACTCTTTTGCTTCCTTCCAGGTTCTCAGTTCATCATCAAGGTCTAGGGAGATTGGGTCACTCAGTGATTCAGCAAGGTGAAGCAGCTGTTCCAAGTTGTCTGGGTTGGCTAGGTGAGCTATATCTATGATGTCAGCTATGTTATCAACGATTTGAGGCAGATGCGCATCTATTTGATCTTGCACCATATTCTCTACTGCATGTTTTTTGGCTCTGGCTGTCCGCACCCTATCACCTGCCTCACGCAACTCCTGGACAGGCCACTAATTTTATCAACAACATCATTTCCAACCCTGTCTCTTCCAAGACTGTCTGGAATGTGTTGAAGGAGGAGAGGTATTGGTCTGCTATCAAGAGAAAAGTTCCTATGCTCAAAGCTAAACATTGACAACTACAGCTTAAATGGGCTCAGAAGCATCAGAACTGGACTATAGAGGACTGGAAAAGGGTGTTGTGGATAGATGAGACAAAGATTAACAGGATTGGGTCAGATGGGAAGCAGTATGTGTGGAAGCTACAAGGAGAAGACATTTCAGACTGAACAACTACACCTACTGTGAAGCATGGAGGAGGGAATAATCTCATGGTATGGGGCTGTATGAGTTGGAATGGAGTAGAAAAGCTTGTAGAGGTGGTGGGGATCATGAATGCAGAGCAGTACTGTGAAATTTTAGATGATGGAGCAAAGGAGAACTTTGAGAAGTTGGAGATGGAGGAGGGTGCCTACTACTTTCAACAGGACAATGACTCCAAACACAACTCCAAGAGGGCTGACAAGTGGTTTGAGGACAACAACTTTAATGTCCTTTGGTGGCCAGCCCAATCCCCTGATCTCAACCCTATTGAACATCTCTGGGAGTACCTCAAAGAGCAACTTAGGCAGTATGAAACACCTCCTTATGGTGTGCATGAATTATGGGAGAGGGTTGCAAAGGAGTGGGATGAAATACTACCAGAGGTATGCCAAAGACTAATAAAAAGCATGCCTAGAAGGATTCAAGCAGTTATCAAGGCAAATGGAGGACATACAAAGTACTAGATACTAAAATTAGAGATGCTCAAAAAACTGTCCCAATGAGTGAATATTTTAAAATGGCTATTGCTCCATCAGTTTTGATTTTGATTACATAAACCTAGATTCATTTTGTAGCTACGATGCCATAGTATTTTACATGATTTAATCAGGATTTGAAGTACTTCCCATCCTTCATGCCAATGTCATCTTTCAAAAAGTATGAAACATTGGGACAGTTTTTTGAGCCACTGTATTTGTTGCCTGTGCATGACTGTACTGACATGGGACCAGCTAGATCTATCCAGATAATTTCCAGTTTGTCCTTTGCCCTACACCCTTCTTCCCACACCTTTGGTACTGGTAACCTTGTCTGCTTTCCAAGAATGCAAAGGTTACATTTTGGCAGTGCATGGAGTGAGGTTGAAGGTGTACCTGGGAGCATACCAGCACTTGCCATAGTGATTATGACCTGGTAGTTGGCATGGCCAAGTCGCCAGTGCCAGGTGTCAAGGTGGGCAGAGTCCTGGACTGCAAGTGCATGTTTGGCAAGGGCATTCTGGAGATTCAGAGTGTAGAGACGTTGGCCTGGTATAAGTGGGCCTGAGGCAAGTGTTATTCCATTTTCCTGATCCAAGATTGTTACTTCTTTCTTGTCAAACATGAAAATGGTGTTTGTGTTTGTGGTGAGGGCACTGACTGAGATGAGGTGGATGGATGATGTTGGGATGTAGAGGGCATTTTCTAATGTGATCGCTGCCTTGTCCTTGACATGCAGGCATATCTGGCCTATGCCCAAGGCAGCAATCAACGTTCCTTCTACTCCTTTCACTAGTCTAGGTTGGATAGCCTGTAGAGTAACAAAGTCTGAGATACATGGTGAGATATGAATTGAAGCTCCTGAATGAACATAGAACAGTTTTTCCTCTAGGGAAATCAGCTGGGTGTGTTCTTTCTGACTGAGTGGTGCAATTGTTGTTGTGGCAAGAGTGGATTTGCAGTCAGGTGAGGTGTGTTCACTCCAATCTATGAATGTTACTGGCTTGATGTCTGTAGCCATGAACCCCTGGTACTCAAAGAAGTCAATCAAATTGGGTGCTGCAATGCCAGCAAATTTGCTGGGCTTTGATATGGTATTGAGTTGGATCTTTTGTAAGTAGGATGAGTTGACCACGTATGCCTGTCCATCAGGCCCCTTGACTGCTATGCCATTCTTGATTGCTCTATTGTTGCTACCTCCTCCTGTCTTGGACTTTCCTCCTCACGCTGCTTTATGTGTGGCAATAGACTCCTCAATGGTTTTTCCAGCTATTTCCCTGCCTCATCAGACACACCACTGCTTAGTGTGCCCACAGCATGACTGGCTGAGTGTGTGGCATATGTTGCAGCACACATGGCCTGGACCATGGTTGTGACCAGGAAGAATGCCACTGGAGTCCTTGGCAATGAGGGCAATGTCAGGATTGTCAGGGGACTCCTCATTTCTTTCTTTTCTCACTCCTTATCTCTTCACTCTCCCTTCATTCATTCTCTTATTTCTTCTGACATTATTTCATTTTACTGTTTCTATTCTTTCAACACTATCTGTTAGTACTACTCTCAGCCCTTGAGATGCTCTGGTTCTTTAGCTACCATTCAGACAAGTGTGGGCCCTTCAGCACTGCTTCCAGACTGCTTATATAAGCTGGAGTTTGCCTTTCTGACTTCTAAAGTCCGGAGTTTTCCTGTCTTGTTTGCACAGTTGTTTGGTTAGTCAATTTTCGAGTTTTTAAGGTTTTGTTGTACTGTACAGTTGTTTCCCATGCTTCAGAAGCCCAGACACTGCTGGTGCTGGAACCTGTTTCCACCAGAAAATGTGACAAAGAAATGTGTCATATCATTTCTTTGGCAAGTTTTTGCCTTGGTAAAAGACATTTTTCCATTGTCTTAAATCTTTTTCTCTTGGAAATATGTATGTTGGAAATGGCATGACACATTTCTTCAACACTTTTTCTGATGGAAACAGGTTCTGGTGCCAGCAGTGAGAAGCATCCAACCTGGCATAGGAAATCCCTAGACTTGTTCTCTTTGGATCTCCCTCTGCCAGGTGAGTAGTTAT
The DNA here is from genome assembly GCA_027475525.1 of Macrolepiota albuminosa. Lineage (NCBI taxonomy): Eukaryota > Fungi > Basidiomycota > Agaricomycetes > Agaricales > Agaricaceae > Macrolepiota > Macrolepiota albuminosa. Next base: position 5,013,267 of record JAMWFC010000117.1, read on the forward strand.
TATGATATTGTCAGTACATACTCTAATACACTTTGGATCTCCCTCTGCCAGCTGTGTGACTGAGCCACAACCTCTAGAGGTTGCCCTTACAATCTGTCAGTACTATTCTCAGCTCTTGAGGTGCTCTGTTTCTTTAGCTATCATTCAGACAAGTGTAGGCCCTTCAGTACTACTTCCAGACTGCTTACTTGCCAGAATTTGCCTTTCTGACTTCCAAAGTCCGGAGTTTTCTTGCCTTGTTTGTACACTTGTTTATTTAGGCAATTGTTGAGTTTTTAAGATTTTGTTGTACTGTACAGTTGTTTCCCATGCTTCAGAAGCCCCAGAAGCATCCAACCTGGCATAGGGAATCTCTAGACTTGTTCTCTTTGGATCTACCTCTGCCAGCTATGTGACTGGGCCATAGCCTCCAGAGGTCACCCTTACAGTGTGTGAAGCCCCATGAGATCATATTGCTGTTGAGAGTATGGTTCCATATGCATCCTGCCTGTTTCATGCCATAGAGGCCATGTAGTAGGCACCATACCCAGTCCCCTTTGTCTGGTTCCTTGAATCCTTCAGATTGCATCATATATTGTATTTTGTTGTCTGAGAGTAGACTATAGAGGAATGCTGTTTTGATGTTGATCTGTCCTGCATCCCAGCCTTGTGCTGCTGCTAAGTGTAGAAGCACTTGCCATGATTTCACCATAGACCTGCTTGTACCCTTTGAAGACTAACCTAACTTTGAACCTGATAGCCTTGCCATTTTCAGTGCACTTGATTGTAAGGGCAACCTCTAGAGGCTGTGGCTCAGCACACAGCTGGCAGAGGGAGATCCAAAGTGTATTAGAATATATACTGACAATATCATGATAGCTACTCACCTGGCAGAGGGAGATCCAAAGAGAACAAGTTTAGGGATTCTCTATGCCATGTTGGATGCTTCTGGGGCCTATGAAGCATGGGAAACAACTGTACAGTACAACAAAACCTTAAAAACTCGAAAATTGCCTACACAAATCAAAGGGGATGGGCCACTGCAATGCACAGCGAGACCGAGGTCTACGTGGCTGGGTGTTATGGGAGGCGCAATGTGGCAGTGCCAGTGTGACGGCGCTAGCATGATGTGCCAGCATAGCAATACAGTGCACGCATCAGCGTCACTTGTGTTGGTTTTTAAACAGCCTACATTTGGCCCTCTCATTGTTCTTGAAGCGTCCACACATGAGTTGCATATGTTATTAATATCCTAGAATCAAAATCATGAGTTCAGAGTGCAGATAAAAGTCCTACGTAACAGTTGATGATGAAACCCCACCCGTGCATCTGCATAGCTCCTGTTAGCTTGTCATTAGCCCCCGCATCATCCTTGGAGCATACACACATGGGCTTGGGCTTTACTGCACGTACTGTAGTCAAAATGATGAGTTTGGGTGCCATTAACAAGTCTGATGCAGCCTTTCATCATAAATACCTGCCCACACATCAGTAGTGGAAAGGTTCTTGTTGTTCAGGCAGCAGGTGGCAAACAGGAGAGGGTAGGTTTGTTGTCCATGATAGATAGATTTTGAGTGTCTTGTAAGTCCTGAGGAGTGCATGATAATAGCATTCAAATCGTCATGCTTCAAACTTGTGTACATAGAGGGTATTGTGATATCTTTCCTGTCATGGTCAAGGGTCAGGAGGTCGTCATTTCCAGGTCATCATTTCCAAGAGCATGTACAGAGGTTGGTACAGGAATTGAGCCTTCTGAGAGAATATAATGTAGTAAGATGAGTTGTCACCAGTGCCAGTCTGGACGCCAAAGGTATGGCTGGGATGATGCAAAGCAGTGAATTCTACAGGCTCTAGCACAGATTTAGCACCAAGAGGATGGTCCTGGCCATACCCAAGGGTTATGCGCGGTTCTACAGCTCTAGCACAGATTTAACACCCAGAGGATGGTTTTGGCCATACCTACGCTTTTTACCGTCATAATTTGCCAATGTTAAATAGAAACTAACTTGTGTAAATGGTTTTCTTCTCTACTGCATTCTGGAACAGAGATGGAGAGTAGAATATTGAGGGCAAGAAATAGAAACGGTGACTCCGATCCCTCGACATCTAGTAGAATAATTAAGAACATACAGATGTTAGTTGTTAAAGAAATGGAAGGGACAACCTTGTACCTCTGTCAACATCAAATTGGGGCTTTTCATTTTTCGTCTGAATTGGGTCTGATGAGACCCTGTTGAGTTTATACTTGTAATTCAATGAATAAAACGGTACCATGGTTAGATAAGCTGTGTCGCCTGCTTCGCCGCAGTGCAGGCAGAATATGAATGCATCTGTGGGAGGAAGGGGAAGTGAGTAAGTTTTTATTTTTCTTATATGGGTGAGATGTAGGATATTCAATCACCAGCTTCAAAGCTTACATTCAGCTGTAATCCAACAATGTCAATGCTATCAAACATGGAAAGAATTAATAAGAACAAACTGTACCATAGTACTGGAGACATGTAGAGCCCTTTATCTATATGCTGGCTTTACCCATATTTGGGATTGGCTGCATATGACCCGCCAGTGGGACTATATTAATTTCTTAGAACATATAATCATGCGGGTAGAGGAGACATACCTAGCACTTTGAATGCCAACAACGCATGCTTGAGACTCCATGGCAGACAAATGAAACTGTCCATGGTTACACAGAGATTGCCACAGAGCTGTCATGTCACATTATCTAAAGTCTTCCACTCCATTCTAGAATAAACCGCTGGTTCCAGAAACATGTTCTATCAGAAAGTGCCAATCACAGGTAGTTTGTAGCTCCAGCAGCGGATGACAAATGAATGTGTATGTTTATCATTGTTGTATGATTTGTGTTTGATTGTTCAAATCCATTCTTGTTCTTCAATTGTCACCATGGACGGTATAATGTCATCTCACCACCCTTGCCTCGACAACTCTAAGTTTTATAATCACTCATGGTATTCAGACGTTATTCCTAACACTCATGACCTGTCTTCTCACTTTGACAGCACACCTGTGGTGGCAAGTTACTTAGATATTCTTTATGCATGCTCTGCTGACCTATTTAAGGCACTTGCATGTGTGTTGTCTGAGGCAGAAAAAAATATTTCTCTTGCTAGCCGTTCAGACGTATTCTCCATATTTTGAGATACTATAAATGATGTCCCTGTTTATTGTGTACCGAAAGATAAGGCACTCGAAGCCTTTTTCAAAGTTATTATGTCATATTGTGTACTTGACATATACACGCTTGTATGTGAGGATGAGATGCACCCTCCATGAACCTCAGGGCCGATGATGGAGAATAGCCGTTCAGTAGGTTCATTTCTATTATCTATTTCATTGTTTGAGTTTATGTTTTAGCTGGTAAACCCTTTAAACTCACTCCCAAACCTTATCGGAAAATTCCATAAAAACCTCGTACAACATTTGAAAAAGATAAATGCTGAATCTAGAGGAGAACAACTGAGAGACCGTCCCACCCCCAAGTTTACAGGTCCTCATATGAAGCTGTACTCCAAACTCACTTCTTGGGTCAGCAATAAGGGTGTTCAAAACACCATAATCAATCTTACTAGTGCGGCGTTACATCTAAGTTGCCTATTAAAGGTAATTTTAATTGATATCAGTTTGAATGTCCATTACAGTTGCCTCAGGGTAACCTTTATCTACTGTCAAATATCACAGCAATTGAAGATATCATCGTTGATGAGTATTTCCCTTCTCGTCCTTATTATAATGGCTGCTCATTGTCTTTGTTGTGTATAGCAAAAGCAGGTCTAGTGATCAAGACCAATTAAAATACCTCCATACTACGCATGGCAGTGCCATCAACAGTGCCAGTTCATATGGTTGCTCAACTATTATGCACAACTCCCTTTATCTCGCATTGCTTGTATCCCCCCTAATGTTACTTCTTTCTCACAAATATGGTATACTAACTGGTAAAGACTCCCTGCTACGGGGCCCCTTAACCACAAACCACCACCTGCATCACTGACCCTGGTGCTGCTACCGTGCTGAATAGGCTGGTATGCCCCTCTTTTCCTCCTTCGTGAGAAGCTGCCTGGGTAGCAGAGGTTGGCGCCCCCCCAAGACACATCCCTCCGTAAGCCCTAGGGCGATAGGAGAAGGGCTAAGGAGCCAGAACCCCCCAGGAGGATGCACGAAGGCAGCAACCCCCCTTTTTGCGAGGGACTGAACTTTCTTGCAATTTTCCCAAATAAGGCAAGCGTACAAATGCGACGGAGATACTCACCCACCCAGGCAGCTGACCTAAACAAGGCTCAGGGTGAATAAACGGTATCTAAAGTATCTGCCACTTGCTAACATAAATGACAGCAAATGAGACGAACCAGCTTGGAAATTCTCCCTACCCATGATAAAGGATGGTGACCAACGCAAACGCGCCCAGTCAGCAAGCCCACAGAAACAACGAGGTGTCCGGAGACACGATAGGAAGAGGAGACAAGTCGACAGCCCACACCCGAGCTCAGACATGGAAGAGTCGGAGAATGATGTACCGAGCCCCACCCCCCGCGTAGTCTCCCCTCAGGTGAGCGTAACGCTGGAGGCGCCCCTAAACGACGAAGTACATGGAATGGACTTAGACGGCGATGAAACGATGGTGAACGACTGCGCACCACCCTCCCCGTCCCCAGTACTGAGCGAAACCCGTGAGTCAACCCCACAACGGACCAAGGACCCAACCAAAGGGGGGAGGGCAGACCCGGCCTGGATTGTTCGACGTACGTGAAAACAGCCCGCAGCCCCAGAACTGGACCAGTGGACAGGAGTGCCAGAACCCTCCGCGCCACCCACGCAACCTCCCGGACTCCCAGAAGATCTAACCCACACGACAGCTCCCATCGGAGGCTTCCCCGTGATCCATATATCTACCCCTCCCTGGTACAATCTGCTGCCTGAACAGAGGGAACACTTTGACTCATACCCGGAACCAAAACTATGGGTCCGGGAGTGGCAAGCCAGTAACACTGCGGACCTGATGACGTTGAGCGAGAAGATCAAAGAACTTATCAGGAGAATGACGGGCGAGAGCGCTAGGCTTTTGACACCCCAACAGGAGAAGGACATCTTCTCGAGACAAAGAGGCAACGATAGATATAAACCACCCTACCATTTCCTAGTCTCCGATATATCGGGAGAGGCGTACAATATCATGGCAGCGCACCCCGTTATGTCCACACCTGATGTATCTGCCTTTTTTCTCGCGTACAACCCACCCACCCCCTGCTTCTTATGCACGATCGAAGGCTTTACCCTGAGCATAAAGAATCTGGATGCGATACGAGACTCTGAGGAAATAGCGACAGATATCATGAGGAGGACCCTGGCTGGAGACGAGTCAACCGTAACCCTCCTTAAGAGCAAACTCATAGGCGATGACACGTCACAACATAACGAGGATCCGGCGAGATACATCTTACAAAATTTGGAGGTTCGACTGGTGAAGGGAGAAGAAACAGTAGACCGCTCAGCTAATTACAGACCCAGGAAGCCGATATGGAATGTTTTTTTCCGACACCAGCCCCCGATAAACTGGACAAGCTACTTCATCCTCATCCAACACATAAGGGAGACCAAATTTGTCGACATGGACTGCGGGAGCGCAACTCTAGTCGATGAAAGATTTCGACTACACTGCTACAACTGCAAGGGAGCAGACCACAACCCTACTCAATGCGCTTATGTATCGATGGCAGACTGGTTCGGTAATAAAGGAGCTGGCAAAGTAGAAGAAACTGTTGAGTTTGCAACTTCGAGCAGGGGAGGCAAAGCATACCAGGGGGATGGAAATAGGCATGAACGTCGGGCAGAGAACTGGAGAAATGGCGCCCGAAATGCAGACCCCAGTAGAGGTAGACGCGAACGCAGATAAACCCCTACTAAACATATGTACTCCGAACGGCGAAATGCCCCACAAATCCTAATTGTTCTCTCCTGACATCCTAAGATTAAGTCCAATACAACACAACGCATAATAAAGATTGAAAGCCCCTTCTCCAGAGGTCAGATGGCAGGATGGATTTACTGGGCCCAAGGGCGACAGGTAATCCTGACCAGACCACCTTACTGAGCGAGGCACAGCTTAGACGGCGTCGTTTTCACGAGGGTTAGGCCATGCGGCAGACCCGCTTAAGTCCCATCCGGGACAAGACCCAACAACATTCCTGACACAACAAGAGAGACTATAAATATGCGGATGGTTTTTTCTGGTAACGGTAACAGCCCCTCCCAGGGAGGAGAGGACGTGTTTTCAACCATCAACCACGCCCTTGAGGATGACCAGGGAGGGTTCGGCGATGGGTCGCGATCACACGCTGCCACCCCACAGCGTGTTATAAATAATGTTTCATTGGACAATGACATAACTGTAGATACGGCGTCGGCAAGAGAAGAAACGAATCAAACTGGGGTAACGGACTCTACCACGCATGATATGATAGAAGACCAGACAGGTACAAGGGACAGAAGTACTGATACAACCGAACAGCACCCACCCAACGCACCAAACAGAAAAGGAAGATCCAAGAGGAGGGCACTTAGGATCGCCTCCCTAAACATAAAGGGGGGGGGTCAGTGCTCACAAGACAGAAGTGGAGAGAAATTAACCAACTTATGAGAGAAAGCAAACTGGATATACTTGCGGTACAGGAGACCCACATGAGCGACGAGCTGAGAGATGAAATCAATGACCTATTCGAAAAACAGATTAAGATATACTCAAGCATAGATACGAACAATTCAAATGCCAAAGGAGTAGCCCTTATACTCAATAAGAGGACGACTCTATGGAAGGAGGCCTCCACAAGGGAGATCATACCAGGGCGAGCTATAGAAGTCAGTGTACCCTGGTATAACGGGACGCTATTTACTTGCGTTAGCGTTTACGCGCCAAATGACTCCAAGGAAAATGAGGATTTCTGGGGAACTCTCGAGAACAACTGGCGTGAACGGAGAAACAGGCCTAAACCAAACGTCATAATGGGGGACATGAACATTGTGGAGGATGCCTTGGACCGCATACCAGCCCACTCAGATCCGATACATGCAACGAATGCACTTAAGGAACTAAAAGCGTACCTGAATCTAGCTGATGGGTGGAGGAGAGAGCACCCAACAAGAACAGATTTCTCATTCTACATGATAGGACGACCATACCAGTCAAGAATCGACCGGATTTATATAAGGGAAGACCAGATCCCCTTCACCTGAAACTGGAACATAGTGAGGACAGGGATTAACACCGATCACCTACTAGTGGCAACAACAATTCTAAATCCCTGGCAACCGCAGATGGGTAAGGGAAGGTACGCCATGCCGGTGAATCTACTTAAGGAGCAGAAGCTCCTAGTCAACATCGAACACCTAGGGATGAAACTGGAAGATGACCTAAACAGTATAGGTGACAACCGATCGGAACAAGTGAACCCACAAACTCTATATAAAAAGTTCAAAGTGGACTTGATTAAGGAAATAAGATTGTACTCGACTAGCCTGAAACCGAAGATCCTGACGGAAATAGCGGCCCTAACAAAGGATAAGGAGAACGTGCTAAAAGACCTGCAGAAGGACGAGGAGGACAGAGGAAGAGAAGCAGCCCTTCTTGATGATTGGATTAAGAGCCTAGAGGCAAAAAGATTTGCCAGGGCAAGAGACACGGTGGCAACAAGCTTCCAAATACATGGAGAAACACTCACAAAGCCGTGGATCTCCTTGAATAAGGAGACAACCCCCAGGGACGTCATAATTGCGCTAAAGACCCCAGACGGGGGCGGTAGAATGCTCAAAAGATCCCCGAGGAAGATGACAGAGCTGGCCAAGAAATATCACGAGAAGTTACAAGAAAAAGACGCGCCACAAGACCACAGGGCTCACGAGAACCAAATGACAGAGGTCCTCACGTGCATAAACAGAGGATTAACACAGGAACAGGCCCTAAAGATCGGAGACCAACTCACGGAACGTGAAACAAGGAATGCAATAAAGGCCCTCCCAAACGGGAAGGCGGCGGGCCTTGATGGGATCCCCCAAGAGGTATGGAAGACCCTCGATGAAATGTATAGAGATGCTCAGAAGGAGGAAAGGGAAGGCTTTAATGTTGCCGGAATGCTAACCCGAATATATAATAACATAAAGGACTACGGAGTGAGTGTAAATACGGACTTTTCAGAGGGGTGGCTTTGCCCCATTTACAAGAAAGGCGACAGAACTGAGATAGGAAACTATAGGCCAATAACGGTTCTAAACACTGATTACAAGATACTGACTAAGATTTTGTCCATAAGACTAAGTGAAGTAGCAGCAGGCATTATACACAAGAATCAGGCTGGCTTCATGAAAGGCAGAAGAATCAAAGACCAGACGGAACTTGCCAAACTAATGGTGAAGTGGTGTGAGACAAGAGAAGAAAATGGGATGATCGTATGCTTAGATCAGGAAAAGGCCTATGACCGAATACTCCACACATTCCTCTGGAGCTCCCTAAGGAAGTTCAACTTCCTGGAAACCTTCATAGACCTAGTTAGCACCTTGTACAAGGGAGCGACCACAAAAGTTATTCTAAATGGTGAAGTAAGTCAGCCTTTCATAGTAAACAGAGGGGTACGCCAGGGCGACCCCCTGTCCTGCCTGCTTTTCAATATTGCAATTGAGTCCCTAGCACAGATGCTAAGGAACTCCGACCTGAAAGGATTCAAGTTAGACGACGATACTGAGAGACTGATCGCGACACTCTTTGCTGACGACACTACGGCCTACCTAGGAGAAGAAGACAACTTTGATGACCTACAAACCCTACTGAGGAAATGGTGCAAGGCTTCGGGGGCAAACTTCAACATCCCAAAAACGGTAGTAGTCCCGGTGGGAACGAGAGAATATAGAGACTCACTGATCGCAACAAGGGGAGCAAACGCGAACAGGCCTCCGATCCCAGCAGACGTATATATTGCAGTAGAGGGCGAGGCCACGAGGCTCCTAGGTGCTTTCATAGGGAATAGAATAGAGGAAGTTAGCGTGTGGACACCGACAATAGAAATGGTGACAAAAGACCTGAACAGATGGGCTAAAAGTAAACCCACAATTGAAGGAAAAAGGCTAATAGTAGGGATGGTAGTTGGAGGACGCACCCAGTATAGGGCTAGTGTCCAAGGAATGCCCCTGGACATCGAAAACAGCCTTACCAAGATGATAAAAGCTTTTATCTGGGGAGACTCGCGACCCAATGTTGGGATGGAAACCCTACAATTGCCCCACAAAAGGGGAGGAAAGAAACTTCTGAACCTTAAGATGAGGAACAAAGCAATAGAGATCATGAAACTGAAGAGATACCTAAACCTCGGTGAGGACCGCCCGATGTGGGCAAAAATTGCTGACTCCCTGATAAGAGAGAAAGTGGCAAAACGGTGGAAAGTGACGGATGAAGAGTCCTATGCGAATGTCTTCCTTCAATACCTTAGGGTGGACACTAGAGCCAGAGAAGATGGTTTGACACCATCAATACAGAGAATGCTTCGGGTGGCTAAGAAGTATCAAGTGACCTTCACGCCCATGGAAGTGGGAACACCTTTGAAATTTCAGATGCCGGCTTGGTTCCACCCAGGACACAAAGGGGTCAAGTACATAAGGCTTAACGCCCCAGAGCCAGAATGCTTGAGGAACGTTCACGCAATAAAGACAGTCGGAGAAATGTGGGAACTAGCAAGGCAAACTGATAGCAGAATAAACATACGACATAAAAACAGAAGGAACTGCACATGCGACCCGTGCAAAGAGATGAGGAGAAAGGGATGCGAGGATCCGAATAAGTGTGGGAAATATGCGAGAAACCACCTGCGCAAGCTCCCTCCAAAGTGGCACCCTGAGACACCCTCAAGTAAGAGGTGCCTGACAGAAGAGCAAAGGGCAACGCTTACGGTAGATGGTGGGAAGACTTTCGATCCAGAGATAACGCTGGATAAAAATCTTGGAGATGGTTTCAGACTCTTTGCAGGAAAATACACCGAGACCATGGAACAACATTATATGTATACGAGGATTATGCAAGAGGACGATGAGATAGTCACAATATATACAGATGGATCATGCCTTGACAATGGCACCCTGACAGCCAAGGCAGGTGCCGGGATCTGGTTTAAGGAAGAGGACCCAAGAAACATGGCCGTTAGGCTGCCAGATGAGTTACCGCAGACCAACAACACTGGTGAAGCAGTGGCAATGATAGTTGCAACTAGAATTGTCCCACAACAAATGTCTATAAGAATCCGGAGCGACTCAAAGCTGGTCATAGATGCTATTACGGACAACCTTAAGAAGAATGAGGATAATGGATGGATAGGAATAGCGAATAGTAACATAATGAAGCTCCTGGTAGCCGAACTGAAGCTAAGAAGAGGGGCTACTGTTTTAGAAAAAGTGAAAGGTCACTCAGGAGTGGCCAGAAATGAAGAAGCTGACAAACTGGCGGACCAAGGTGCCAGAAAGGCAGTCCCGGACAAGATAGACATGATTCCCCCAGAGGGATATGACCTTCCTGGCATCAGACTCTCTAGGGCCACGCAAGCCCTGGTATACAAAGGGATCATAGAAAATAAGGAAACTCCAATGAGGAGAGGAACCATATGTCACCTAGACATGACGCAATGGGCGATAAATGACGTGAATAAGGAGCTCCCAACAGACGAGAGGATATGGAAATCCATGAGAGATAAAGCCATGTCGAGGGAAGTTAGAGCCTTTATGTGGAAGACAATGCAAAACGTGTACAAAGTGGGAAGGTACTGGGAGAATATCCCAAATTTTGAGAGACGAGCGTACTGCACGATGTGCGATAACGCTTTGGAAACTATGGAGCACATACTCACAGAATGTAAGGCATCGGGCCAGCTCGAGGTATGGAGAACGGTCGAGCAAATCCACGTGAGGAGAGGCATCCCATTCAAAAAACCATCCTTCGGAGAACAGCTTGGATGCCCCTTGATAAAACGTAAGGATAATAACGGTAAAAATCAAAGAGGGGCAAGTCGATTTTCCAGAATAGTGATCTCGGAGGCAGCATACCTCATATGGAAAATCCGCTGCGATTGGAGGATTACATGTGAGAGCGACCCCGAAAGAACCCCCACAAACCCAGAGATCAAGAGAAAAGTGATAAGGATTATAACCCAAAGATTAAAGCTAGACTGCCTGGCCACGGATGGTTCCCGGTTTGGAGGAAAGGCGACTGATGTTAAAGTGGTCAGGAAAACCTGGGGAGACCTTTTGCCGCTGGGATCAGACTTAACCAGGACCTGGAGGTATGCAACCGAGGTTTTAGTGGGTATAGGGTAAACCGAGTCCCACACTGTGTGCGTAAGTGCATTTCCTACGGAGTGGCTCCAGGCCTGAAACAAATGAACAACACGACCCAAAATATCCAGGACCGCGGGGATCGACTAGGTGGATTGCCCGCGGTCTCATAGTGGTACCACTAAAAAAAAAAAAAAAAAAAAAAAAAAAGACTCCCTGCTACAGGTAAATTAATATATATATTTTATTTTGTTTGAGCAGCTCTGATTGCTTTTAAAGCTTTGGAGACATGTTGGTGGGCTGGAATGTCCATGTATTGTTGTTGAGGTGGATTGAGCATTGTGGAGAGTGTTGTTCTTGGCAGCTCAGGGTGGTGACCTGCTAACCAAGCTGTCATCTGCTTTGAATACCTTAACTGATCAAATCAACGAAGCAGCTCCTGCTTGGATTGAAATCGTATCTGTCCCTTCACCTTCTAAGAAGCATCCACTTGATGCTTCACATGTTGCTTTGATTGCTGCATTGACCACTTCAACAAGCAACAAAGCCAAACAAGATAATGATGCAAGCCTGTTGTTTGGACCCGCTCCGTTCCCTGTTGGATTGGTTGACTTACCAGGACCCCTTATTCGCTTAGCAAGCCTGTCAGGTCACATAGATATTCCTCATCCAACTGTTGGCAACAAGCCTTATGATAATGAGCAGTCTTCACCTACACGACCTGTAAATTTGGACAACTCGACCGCTTCTCCAAATAGCATTATTGATTTAGGGGACCTTATGGACGTGTCACCTGATATCTCCAATAACAATGCTGAGGATTCCTGTCTTGACCTGTCCCCTTGTACAGATGCACTTGACCGTGCATTGGAAGACCCCACAGGATCCAAAAACTATAACCAGTTAACTGATGTCCATTCCTCTCTGAATACCGTCCATGCCTTGGAGGACGCTATGGACATGTCACCTGTTATTTTGAATTGTGAAGTTGAGGATTCCCCTGAACCAGACCCCATGGATGTGGCACCTGACATTTTGAATTGTGACATTGAGGATTCCCCTGCAGGTGCCTGTGAGGTCAATCATACTAATTCCAATACGGCACCTGCTACTGGGGCATTTATTCCCAGTACAGAAGTACCGGATGGAGAACAGGTGACACCCATAGTTACCGGTATTGGTTCACTATCTTTAGACAATGCTGATAGGCTTCTACTTGGACTGAGCGCATTGAGGGACATTATAGGCCAACCAACACTTGACGTACTGAGGACTCTAGCAACCAGTTGGAAATATAGAGCAGCCCTAGCTCTGGCAACCTACTACAGGATTTAGACATTTATCCTAACCACTAGCTACCAAGCCTTCAGCACACTCCATTCACCTATCCCAAGGACAAAGGAGGCTCATAACGTATAGCGCTAACACGACGGCGGGAGAGGACTCTAACTAAACCCCAATCACTTCCAGAAGGAGCCAGCAGCAGGCACTGCCATTTGACGAGGCACTTCAATCAGAAGTCTAAAAGGATCAATGATGGCAGCACTGGATATACTTAAATCCGACATCTGGACCTGTCAGGAACTGATACAATGAGTAGCGCTGACATTAGCGCTCATGGCATCTGTCAAGGATTTTCCGACCATATCCCGGAACAGCCTGGCCAATCGGAGTTATAATAAAAGTGAGCAGACTCGTACAATTCTAAGTCAATATAGAGTCGCCGCTGGTTGCTGTGGGTCATAATGCTGTTGGTTGCCATCATCCATGTGCAAAAGGTTGCCGTTGACAGGTCGCCATTAGAGGAAACCACAAGGAGAGGCGCTAGGAGGTAGCGCTGCAGATGGACTGGTATCTTGGCAAACATGGTAGCGCATAGTATATAAAATAGCTACTTTACATGTATATAACAACAAATCGTAACCCCTTAAGCAGACAAGTTACACTTAGCATTCAAATTGCACTAGCTTCCTTTGACTTTGTTGCTGTGTCAGGCGCTAGCCTCATCTATCTCGTTTTCATCATTTACGGTGCCACCTACAGGCACAATACGCTGCGCTACTCGTTTTTTCTTTAATATCTTTGCTTAAACTACGACGCTTACCGTCTGCCAGGTAGCCTCCAAAGCACTATAATCTAGCGCATCATTTTATCACCTCCACTTGAGCACACTGGGACCCTGTCAGGACTCCTCACAACTATGCATGCCAGGTGCTGGAGACGGCATTGTACTGCGTATACGTCCAGTGCACCCAACCACTGTTGGTGTCATCAACGCCTCTGAGACAGCAGTTAACAATGATTTGCCTACTTCCAACCCAGCGGTGACTGTTGGCTCCACTAAGACTTTGAAAGGAAAGCAGAGAAAGTCAGCACGTATTGCGGCCAAAAACAAGCGACGTAATACGGCACCCTTGACACCTAGGAAGAGGAAACAAAACTACACAAGTAAGGCTCATGTAGACTCTGATAGCGCTAGCGGGCCTCCTATGATGGACTCAGATAATGATAGTGATTCCTCCAATGACTCCGCTGAGGAAACAGCAGTTGCTTCACTTCTTGAAAATGTTGAGACGGATCGGGGTTACATTGACCTGACCCTTGAGTCTACGGTGAGTTACTGTCTATGCGTTGATCAACTGGCTGTGATTCTGGGTTTAGGATGATGAGGATAGCCATACCGTCAAAGCTCCGAATTGTCTTGATCTCTCAGAATCATGGATTCTCTGCAAAGGGGACACTGTACATATACTATTGTCTGGCAGCAATGGGATATTTGAATACACACCAAGATTTCATGTGTGTATATATTCTATTCCATTCTAGTAGCCTTCTGTTCACTGCTCTGTAGCTCGACAGGGACCTTGTTTGGTTTTGCAGATTGTATGCCACATCTGTTGCCCATCGGGATCGACCCTCATCTGTAAAGGTGATGCCTCAAACTGAGTATCACTCTTCCTCTCCACTTGCTCTCTCCAAAACCTTAACATTGCATTCTTATATTCTTGTCATTGGGGACCAGCATATTGACCCAGGCTTCAATGCACACTCCTTATCAGACGCATGCGTCTTGGACAATGTTATCCAGGTGCATGGTACGCTCAAGCTCCTTTGTATCATTTTTATTATCTTTAATTTTAATTCTTTTTCCTGCAGATTTCACCATATCTGGTACCGAGCATTTAAAGCATGCAACACCTCAGGATCTTCTAAGGACATTAGAATCTTTGTACCCAAGATCATTAAGTGCTTTGGATATTCCTGCTTCCCTAAAAACTTTCCCATGCCTCCCATTCTTGAGCAACTCGGCTGTCTGGGGAAAAGTTCAAGGTCATGGATACTGTAAAGTGGACAATTTTTATCCAATTTCTGATATGCAATGGAATCTTGCTTCCACCAGTGGCACCCACCATTACTGGCACATCAACGCCAATGGTTTTGCTACATTTGTCTTCATCGAGACTGGCGTGAAGTTGTGGTTCATGGTGGTGCCCAAATCTGGAAATTATGATAACTTCGGAGCATGGGACCTCTACGTTAACAATTTCCATGCCAGAAAGCCAAACAATGAAAAGTGGGATGTCGAGCTTCTTGTTCTGCAGCCAGGTTCCATGCTGTTTGTCAACTGATTATTTCTTTTCCTTGTATTATTTACTGATAATGTATTATTACAGCATCATGCACCTGTGCTTACCTCATGCCATAGTTACTCCAATACCTACAATATGCCATGGGGGTCATTTCTACAATACATCGACTCTCGCTGCCTCGATAATCGGCTTGTATCACCATTACATTGCTTCGACATCAATATCCAACACAGACCATGGTCCCGCATCAGACACGGTGCTGATGCACCTCCTCACATATTTTGTCCTTGTTCTTGTCGATTTGGTGACCAATCACGGTACATGAAGTCATCGTCACATCTGTTTATACCATTCACGTATGTGCAGATTACGACAATGGTCACGTTCTGAACACAAACTCATGGGATGGCATGCTGATACTTTTTCATTTATGCAACTATTTTGAATTGCATGATGCACTTGTGTCTTTGGACCATGCTTGGAATGGTGATCTTCGATCCTTTGAGATGTCCGTAAAAAACTGGGTCCATGCACAAAGGCTGATGTACTGGTTCTTCTCCAATCACAAACTCGAAAGTGAGTCCAATGGCAGTATCATAACGGGTCTGCCTGTGCTTGAACACATATTGTCTCGGTTCCTGGCTATCCATGCTTGTGTACTTATGCACTACAAAAAAACCACATGGCTAAATCATATATGTGGTTCCGATGCAGATACACTCCTGTCAACAACTTGTATCAACATCCAATCCATCCTCCATGATGGACCTGCCTGGAAGGCATACACCCTTGTCCATCCACATCTTGGTGCTTCTGATGTCGATACTGCTGAATTAACATTTGCCTGGAGGGTGTAAGGGCGACCTCTAGAGGCTGTGGCTCAGTCACACAGCTGGCAGAGGAAGATCCAAAGTGTATTAGAATATATACTGACAATATCAAGGTAGCTACTCACCTGGCAGAGGGAGATCCAAAGAGAACAAGTCTAGGGATTCTCTATGCCAGGTTGGACGCTTCTGGGGCCTCTGAAGCGTGGAAAACAACTGTACAGTACAACAAAACCTTAAAAACTCGAAAATTGCCTACACAAACACTTGTACAAATAAGGGGCAAACTCTGGCAAACTCTGGCTTATATAAGCGGTCTGGAAGCGGTGCTGAGTGGGCCCACACTTGTCTGAATGGTGGCCAACATACATATTTCCAAGAGAAAAAGATTTAAGACAATGGAAAAATGTCTTTTACCAAGGCAAAAACTTGCCAAAGAAATGATATGACACATTTCTTTGTCACATTTTCTGGTGGAAACAGGTTCCAGCACCAGCAGTGTCTGGGCTTCTGAAGCATGGGAAACAACTGTACAGTACAACAAAACCTTAAAAACTCGAAAATTGACTAACCAAACAACTGTGCAAACAAGACAGGAAAACTCCGGACTTTAGAAGTCAGAAAGGCAAACTCCAGCTTATATAAGCGGTCTGGAAGCGGTGCTGAGTGGGCCCACACTTGTCTGAATGGTGGCTAAAGAACCAGAGCATCTCAAGGGCTGAGAGTAGTACTAACAGATAGTGTTGAAAGAATAGAAACAGTAAAATGAAATAATGTCAGAAGAAATAAGAGAATGAATGGAAGGAGAGTGAAGAGATAAGGAGTGAGAAAAGGAAGAAATGAGGAGTCCCCTGACATCACCCCCCCTCTAGAGCGTGGCATCTCGACGTGCTGGATAGAAGTAGTTCTGGATGGCCTGGTCTACCTTGGAAAGAGAATAGAGGCCTCTGATTGCCTGGGGAGCATTGGGATGCTGTTGATAGAATTCCCGGACCAAGGCAGGGGCATGGACATTCTCTTGTGGCTCCCAGGAGATGTCCTCGATTCCGTAGCCCTTCTACTTGACCTTGAACTGAAGCTTATTCCTAAAGAGTCGGCTGTCTAGGATCCATTCCACTTTGTACTCTTCTTGGTTGTTTACCAGAACTGGTGGTGGAGGTGGCTGTGGACGTCAACCTGGGATTGGATCCTCTGGGGCTGGAGAAAGCTTCACCACATTGAAGACTGGATGGAGTCGACTCATTCCACTAGGCAGCTTGAGTTGATAGGCAAGTGGGCCTACCTGCCATACTATAGAAAAGGGTCCTAGACAACGGTGAGAGAGCTTCTGAGAAGGTCAGGTGGTAGCAATGTCAGAGGCATCCAGGTAGACTCAATCTCCAGGCTTGTACTTGGGGGCTGGAGTTCGTCCATGATTGTAGTAGCGGGCCATGTCATCCTTTGCCTTAGCTAAAGCTGCCTTGGCTTCCTCCTGGGCTGCCTTCATCCGATCTATGAACTCGTTGACAGCTTCATTCTCTGAAGGTCATCCACAAGGCTTGAATCCCATCCGAGGATGTCGGCCAGTATCTAGAAGGAAAGGAGACATCTGGGTGGCAGTGTGTACACGGTTGTTGTACTGGAACTCTGCCTCTGGTAATAGGTCATCCCAGTCATCCTGTCATTCATTGCAGAAGAGCCGGAGATACTGTTCTAGCTCCTGGTTGACACGCTCAGTCTGGCCATCAGATTGGGGGTGGTAGGCTGTGGAAGTGTGGAGTTTGACATGGAGGAGGCGATACAGTTCTCTAGTAAACTCTGCCACAAACTGAGGTCCGCGGTCCGAGACATAAGCATCTGACAACCCATGGAGCTTCCAGACATGCTTCCGGTACAGATTGGCTGTGCCCATGGCTGAGCAAGTAGTGTGTGTTGGAATAAAATGAGCACGCTTGCCACAGAGATCCACTACCACCATGATCGCATCATATCCATGAGAATCAGGTAACTCAACAATGAAGTCTACCGAGGCCACACTCCAACGCTCAGCTGGGATAGGCAATGGATGAAGCTGTCCCACAGGAGGCTGATGACGAGGCTTAGTCCGAAGGCAAAGATCACAGGTGGAGGTGTAAGAGCCAATGTACCATGACATTTGAGGCCACCAGTAATTCTGTGAGACCAGCTCCAGTGTCTTCCATCTGCCAGGATGTCCTGCAACTTGAGAGTCATGATGCTGCTCCACAATCCGCCTCCAGAGGTCTGGCAGGTTGGAAACATAAATGCGTCCCCAAAAGGTGAGAAGACCATTCTCCAGAGACCACTTGTCAGTGCGGATGGACTTCACTCCAGTTTTCTCTCAAGCATGCAAGGCCATGGCAGCCTTAGCTACCAGATCTTCTTGAGTGCCCTCTCAGTTACCTCGTCGGATGTCTCGAAGGATGTTCACTTCTTCTCCCTGGCCAACCACACCTTCTAGAGCACGGATAGCAAATAGTTCTGGCTTTAGGAGTACAATATTGTCATTGTCACTAGCTCCTGAACCATGGTCTGCTCGCCTAGAAAGCGCATCTGGCTTACCCATGCTCCATCCAGGTTTGTGATGCAGAGAGAAGTTGAAGTTGGCCAGATACAAGGACCATCGAGCCTGTTGGCGGTTAAGTTTCTTGGCCATCTGAAAGTACTCTAAGTTCTTGTGATCAGTCCACACCTCAAATTTATGCCTGGCACCCTCAAGGAAATGTCGCCACTCCTCAAATGACTGAATGATAGCTAGCATCTCCTTGTCATGGATCTCATAATTTCGCTCCACGGCATTGAGACTCTTGGAGTAGAAAGCCACAGGATGCCACTTACCATCCTCCCTTGACTGTTGAGAGAGAACAGCCCCAGTAGCAAAATCTGAGCTATCAGCTTCAACACAGAAGGGAGAGTCATCATCTGGGAATATAAGGACAGGCTTTGAAGTGACTGCCTGTTTGAGGGCGTCAAAGGCTGTCTGCTGTGCTGCATCCCAGTGCCAAGGAGTGTCCTTAGTGGTGAGATCGAAGAGGGGCCGGGCATGGTGTGAGAAATCCTGAATAAACCTCCGGTAGAAGTTGGTGAAACCCAGGAAGGCCTGAACCTCCTTCTTGTTCTTAGGCTCTGGCCACTCCGCTACACCAGCCACCTTGACTGGGTCCATCTCAGCCATTCCATGAGAGATGATTAGTCCAAGATATTCAACCTTAGTCTGCTCAAACTCGCACTTCTCTGGCTTAAGATAGAGCTGGTGCTGGCGAAGACGTTCCAGTACGATGCACGTAATCCAACAATGCTCCTCTAGAGTCTTGGTATAGATGATAATATCATCAAGGTATATGCACACAACACCTTCTGCTATGAGGTCTTGGAAAATGTTGTTCATCATGGTCTGGAAGGTGGCAGGGCTATTAGTGAGGCCAAAGAACATTACCAGAGGTTCAAAGAGTCCACAATTTGTTTGGAATGCTCCCTTCCACTCATCTCCTTCTTTGATGTGCACATTGTTGTAGCCCCAGCAGACATCCAACTTGGTAAAGTAGCGTGCACCTCAGAGGTTGTTGACAAGCTCTGAAATGAGTGGTAAGGGGTAGCGATTCTTCACAGTCATCGCATTCAAGACTCGGTAGTCCTGAACCAGACATAGAGATCCATCCTTCTTCTTAATGAAGAAGACTGGAGAGGCCATCGGAGACTTTGAGGGATGGATGCGACCAGAGTCTAAATTCTCCTGCAAAAAGGCATCAAGCTCATCCTGTTCTCTGGGAGAGAGTGGGTAGACCTTGCAGCTAGAGGGCTCAGCATTGGGCGTAAGCTCAATTGCATGGTCCCACTGCTTACGCTCTGGCAGGGAGTCAAATGATGCCTTAGAGAAAACATCCTCAAAGTCTTGCAGATGATGAGGAACTGCATCTCGGAACGACTTAGGAGCAGAGTTGGCAGCAAATGCCTGAGCTAGCCGCTGGGAGGTAGTTTGGCTAGCTCTAATCTCTGCTACAGTTGGTGGAGGTCATAACGTAGTTGCATAAATCCTATCACCTGTCTCGATAGCCTCGTCTGGAGACTCTGGGTCAGGAGCGCATCCAAATTCACCCTCGCGTCCATCTTCCATCTGGGCTTCACTCACTACACCTCGAACGTCCTCATAGAGGGCCTCTCTATAAGGGAACGCCAAGGGAGGAGGATCCAGTAGGTCAAGGTCTGCAAAGGGGAGGTGTCCAACTTGGCAGGCCCGGATAGCAGCACATTCACGGACTAACTCTCTATGCTTCTCTCTAACTTCCTTGGCACATGTGGAACACTGTCGAGGGCAGCGGCTCATGCTCACCTTACCCTTGGCCCAGTCAATCTCAGGATTGTGATCATGCAGCCAGGAGAACCCAAGTATCATGTCCTGCTTTCCTAGGCTGGTAACCGCAAAGACTGCACGCTCTGAATGAGTCTGATAACGAAGGACTAAATCCACCACTGAGCGGATGGATCCAGCTTCATTGAGCGTACCGTCAATGTTATAGACTGGAATAGGGTGAGAGAGGGGACGGGTAGTGAGCTGGTGTTGTTCCACATAATGGGTGTCTAGGAAGAGTCCAGTAGCGCCACTGTCCAAGAGAGCTATGATGCTTCGAGTCTGCTGAGTGTCAGTTGTCTCAATCTCCACATTCAGATGCAGAGAGTTGGGACAGGGAGTGGAGGCAACAACATAGCAACGAGGAAGGCATTGTTCCCAAGCTGGAACACATGGTTGTCGGACAGGGGAAGGAGGAGAGGAGGTCTTAGCTGAGGCTTGGACCAAGGGGGTATTTTGTACGTTGGAGGGGGTGCTTACAGTTTCAGTCAGAGAATCAGGAACAGGGAGCGATACATTAAAAGACTCTACTGATTGACATGTAAACTGATTAGCACCAGGCGGCGGAGGCGTACAACTCATCCATCGCTCTATTGAAAACCCTCCCCTGCAGAACCAAAGGACACATCCGATGGTTCTGCTACAGCTTCCACAGGACCCAAGGACTCCTCCAAAGGTTCTGCTTCAGTCTGTACATCTGGGGAGGGGTTTCCTTGAACGTCTCGGGCAGCAAGGAGCTGGAGAAGGAGCTCCTCCTGCTCTAAAGCTGAGAGATAGCGCACCTCTAACCCCTGGGGACAATACCGAGCAAAGTGACCAGGCTTTCCACAGCGATGGCAGAGGAGAGGAAGGGAGGAACATTGATGAGAGGCATCGACATCCATAGGTACTCCAAAAGGAAGAGGAAGTGCTGGAGGTACCTGAGCTGGGGGTGGAGCGCAAAATAGAAGGGAGGGCTGGATGGGATGACGAGCAGAAAACGATGCCTGTGAGGTGGAGCAAGGGGCAGTTCCACGGTGGAGCTCACGTCATAACTCGAGAGTGAAGAGATAAGGAGTGAGAAAAGGAAGAAATAAGGAGTCCCCTGACAGAGGGGCAGCTGATACATTATTTGCAAAGTTCCAACAGTTGACTTCCGTGAGTGTTTTCCACATATAAGTTCTGACATTTTTCATACTTCCTCAGCTTATCCATATATCAATGGTTATGTTTGGCAGGATTCCACAATTGCATGCCAACTCAGCATCACACTCACAAATTTCAATCCCAGACATGAAGAAGATGCTGACTTGTCTTGCTGGGTCAAATTTTCTGTTAATGAATTAAAAACTTACAATGCCTGCCCTGAGTCCAGTTATATCAGTGACACTCCTCCCCAAATCTCCTGTTCTTGCTCCTACAGATACACCCCGTAGTCCCAGCCAAGCAAGTAATACATCGAGTAGCTCAAGAAATATGACCCCCCATAGTCCCAAAGCAAGAGATCCTTCAAGTAGCTCAAGCAGTGAAGACAAATCATCAGACAGGCCTGGTAAGTTGCTCAGTACAGGTGTCAATATTGTACTCATTCGCTTAATCTAGCTGCTAAGCAAATCCAATGGTTGTAGTGTTTGTTGTTTGTTGTAGTTTATGTTGCTGCCTTTTTCTAGTCCATTCATCTAAATATCATGTATACCATCAAACAAGACGGTACAATATCCAGTGTCTGAAACAAATAAGATTGGTAAATTGTTTACCGTGCAGAAGATGGCAAAAACACTTGATCCAATATTTGCTCCAGTGGCAGTTTATGTAAGCTGACACTACAGCAACAGTTTATGTAAGCCAGTGCTCCAGCAGTTGTTTATGTAATCTGCCACTTCCATTGATATGTTCAATCTGTCCTGATGTATACAGCCAACGTGGCTGTCCTGGAATTGCACTTTGACATATCAATCAAGCTCATAGATTCACTTTCCTTTATCATTTTATATCCAGTTGTCAATCCATCATGATGCCAAGATTTGTTAGATGAAGATACGTAGTGGCTTGAAAAATGAGAGTTGCCAAAATATATAACTCCTTTTAGTGTGTACTTACTTACACTCGAAGAATCAATGGTTGTGATTTTAAGCCTCTTATCTACGTCGACTGATACACTTGATATATTGAAATAGATAATCGGAGGGGCCATCAGAAACTAAGAAACCTTGATTAGTCATCTCACACATGAATCACACCTTGTGCTTGTATAGCACCAAAAGTCATCAACATGCTCACGAATGGATGGTCTTCCTGGCGTCAGTATGATCATTACTGATTTTGATTTCACTCTCCAATGGGCCATGGCATGGTGAGCTGGACAGACCATAAATGAATCAAGCACATCTGACACATTGACAGATAGTTCGTTAATCAAAGATCCGTTCCTGAATGCCTCTCCACTCTGGTAACTCCTTTGGCAGATAACACACTGAGAAACCCTTTCAAACTTTTTAGAGTATGCATATCCTTAACTGGGTGCAGCAAACTACAAACAGCGCAACCACTTTCTTCTAATTGTGCTGGACCCGTTTTGTTGCAAAAGTCGCATATGATTTGAGTAGTTAGGCTTGGTGTAAGAGGTGCAGGAGGAAATTTGGGCTTGTCAGGGCCCCAAACATCTGCCTCAAGAACAACTTCATGCTTTTGATTATGCACTATGGAGCGTCTCAGCATGTTTCTTGCTTGTGAACTGAGATCAGCCGTCAATACAGTAGACCAACTAACACATTTTGATCAACTGTGAGAATTAAACAAATCACTTGGATGTGACACTCTAAAACGCTTAGGCAGCACAATCCCATATATATGCACTACAGATTGTAGCTGCTTCAATGTGAGATGTTGTGAAAGGGTAGACAAAGGCAGCCTAGCATGCACGTACCCTGCAGTAATCAGGTACAACAGCAAACCAACATTATCTGCATGATTGATGAATTTGAATACATGCCGCAGGTTGTGTTTGCCCTGACTTGTGTCGATGTATGTATCTACTTGTGCAAAGGAGAACACATAAGTTTTACCACTGCCTATAGGTCGTCTGAGAACACGTTTAGGTTTACAAAGCAATCTTTGACGTCCAAGGGACTTGTGCATAGACAATCGACCACTCCTACAGTAAGCTCTAGATGCAGATAGATGCAAATACCCTAATATTCCAAGCCCAGGTACGACAAACAATTTTACTGCAGAAAGGGTTGAGCTAATAACAACATGTTGGTCCAAACAAGGCCATATATCAGGCAAACGGTATCTATGCAGTAAAGTTTCGATAGCAAACGTAACATTACATACATTGTTCCTCATTGTGCGGTTACACAACATAGGACCTAGGTGGCATCAATGCAGGCACACTAGAAAATCGTGACGGGACATGAGGGATTGCATCACAAAAAGTCACGTTATCCTGCATTGTTTGAACATCATGGGAACAGTCAAAACTCTACATTAATAGAACCAGGGCATATAGAACCGACAAAAAACATAGCACCAATTAGGTATGTTGACCCTAAAAAGAGGAAATATCCAATGTGTGTGTGTCCTGTTGCCCATAGGGTCTTGAATCACAAGGAAATATGTGCACTGATTTGTGCTTGTATCAATCTATATGGTAGTATGCCATTCTGTATAGGTATGATCGCATCATTCAGTGTCACAGATTGAGCATCGCTCAGTATCATAGATTGAGCATTGCTCAGCATTCCACAGAACACATAGGTATTGAGAGCATGCATGTTGAATTACTGTAGGCCCCCTATCAACCATACATGAAAGATGTTGCACCAAATTAGATATGTACATATCTTGTAAACAACGCATGTTTTAAAACAACGAGCAATATATGGACTAATAGCCAGGCACTGTACACAGACAATCTCATCGTTGAAATCAATGCACGAGTACAAAACAAGTTACATATGAAGCAACCATCACTATGGTCACCTGATCTAACATTACATCATAGCTCAAAACCATCAAAGGAGTGATAGCTTATATAAACTATGTCTAGAGTAGTGGCTTATATAAACCATTGCTGGAGTGACAGCTTACATAATCACTGCTGGAGCAACAGCTTACATAAGATATGGCTAGAGCAACAGCTTACATAAACCACTGCTAGAGTGACAGCTCACATAAACCACTGCTAGAGAGACAGCTTATATAAACAAGCATTAACACAGTAAATACCATCAAAGGTAATGCGACAAAAGATTCACTCAGTGAACAAATGGTCAAACAGACAACGGCTCAACAAAAAGTCTATTTCGAGACTATCAAAACAACGCGACACAAAAAAGACTGCTAAAGGTAACAAGTAAACATCCAATGGCTAGATGGCTAAGGTCACAACTGAGGTCACATACACCCATCTGCCTCCCATGTGGAAGGTCGCTGAATATATATATATATATATATATATTTTTGGGCACAGTCAACCAGCAAAGATAAAGAAGGAGCGATGAAAGCAGGAACTACTTATGCGCCTTGGACTTGGCCTTCCCCTTAGTGGCACCAGTGCAGTCCACCACAGGAGCAGGTTCAACAAGATGCATCATGTAAGTAGGGTTGTGCAACACAATGACAAACAGCAAGTTCAAGGTGAGATATCTGAAAACTATGAGAACATATTCAAACACAATGAACAGTAACATACTTGTGACCACTGGACTCATACCAGTTGGCACTAAAACCAACACTGACAACAGAACTTTCTGGAACCTCAACATTGTTGTTTTCGTATAAATGCCAAGAAGGAAGAGCATCAAAGTCACTGGGCATAAAATGGAATGGTTGACCAGTTTCTACCCTGCTGTCATATACAGGTACTGAAAAAATGTTAGAACACCATCTGAAAATAAGCCTAACAGGAACCTTTGTGATCAAACTCAACAACCGGCTTATACAGATTGGCAACCCCAGCTGATTTGAACACAGGAGCATCCATCTCGGTAAACATTGAGTTACTCTGTATACCGGAGGGCCTCTTGGACTTGGGGGTTGCATACCCACCATCTGAAGTCACATCAAATGCAGAACCAACAAAACAAAAAAACACGACTCACCAACATTGTATGTAGGGGTTTTACCCTCACCTCGAGTAACAAATGCCACACCATTACCAGAAAGAGTACCTTGAACACCGTCCAGGAGGTTGAAAATACAACCCAAAACAGCAAACTGGCGAAGAGACTCCTGATGGAATTCAACAATCTTGATACAATGCTGACCATACTTGTCAGACGGACTCCTGACAAGAACAGAACTGTCAAATAAATGCGAGGCAATTACTACTCCAGAGGTAATACAGACACAAAAGAGACCCATCAAATTCCGAAGAGCCAATTGCTGCTTTGGGGCATTTAGTTGGGCAGGGTCAGTCCTGGCCAAGTTAATGTAGAAGGCATGACAATTGAATAAAAGAGAAGACAACAACGAACTATTAAAAAAGTCATACACAGGAACAGAAAAAAATACAAAACAAGAAGCAAAATGCATGTCCAATTGTCTTCATTCATATGCTCAGCAACAACACCAATATACGTGTAATGGATTTTACCATCACTGTTCATTTTATCATATCCAAAAGGCTGGATTATGAGTTGTTTCCTGACGACAAGTTGAATAAATGCAAGCAAAATAATAGACATTGGTCCGCACTTAAGAAACGGCAGTCATTGATAAGTCAACACCATAAACTTTTCTTGAATAGAAGGCTGCATGACCGCATCCACTGCAAGCTCTTCTGCAGGATCAAGACAAGAATCAATGCTGCAGCAAGACATCAACAAATGAAGTACAGAGATAAAGGGAAAAAAATAAAATAAAATAAACATACAATTCAATGCCATTCAAGCGGACAATCAAAATTGGAGCACCAAAAACAGACAAAATGGGGATGGGAGGCATGGGAGACTCGCCATCTTCCAACAATCAATAATCAGGAGCAGAACTATCATCGACAATAAAGTCCAATAGTGTGTCGCTATTGTCGTCCACAACATCTCAATTGTGGATGTTATTGTTGCCCACTTCCACAACAGGAGGCTTCTTAACAAGCAGCCTAGGTATGGGCCACTTAGCAATCCTATACAAAATGAGCACAAGCAAATAACAGAAGAAACAATCTACACTGACACAACAGGCAAGTCATCATCATCATTGTCAGACAATTCAACAAGTTTTTTTGGTGCAAAATTGTTATCCAAATTTGGACTAGCGGCCAAGGCTGCAGCTCTGGCAGGCAACCTTTTAGGGCTTGACTGGCTCGCAAACAAAGCCTTCTCCATCATGGTACAGGAGTGCCTTGAGAGTGCAAAACATAAGACAAACTGTGCATGAACACAAACAAATCAGAAATCACGTACACAGCACAACCACTTGACAAGGTCGCATCTTCAGCAGTCAATCCAGCCATAGCCCAATTACATAGCAGCAGTCAAGCAAAGTAACAAGGAAAATGGAGATACAAACATGACAGGTGTATCAACGGATGGAATGGACACAGCCCTCTTTTTCTTGGGTGATGGCGTGGCAGGAATACTAACAGAACTGACACCAAGACATTAAGTAAAATGATAGTCACAAATACAACAAGTAACATATGAACCCATCATGCGAGGCAGAAACCTTTTGCTTAGATGGCGACCCGCCATCAATAGATCTAAAGAACATTAGCACTACAGATTACAACACAAAAAGAGTACTCACCCAGCAGATGGTTTGCCTGTTTCAGATCCAGAAGCTGTCGCCACAGAAATGCTATTGAATATGCTACAATAAGCAAATTAGCAAGACCAACCGGAACTGAAAGAGCTGTACACACGCTTGCAACTTATCTGCACTTCTGCACCAAGGGTAACAAGTTTTTTTCTTAAAAAAAAAGAACAAAATTAAAAACACTAATATAAAACACACATGGTCTTGAGTTGGTCAACAAGCATCTGAGCCTTATTCTCTTCAGACTTTATCTTGTGAGGGGCCATGGGTTGATATGGTGACACAAAACACACAGAAAAAAAGAGGAGGCAGAGAGGGGATTATCAACAACAGTGGACAAAGGACACTTATATAGAGCAGCAAGCTGCACATCACATCAAAGAGGGAAAGACAGTATAACGTAAAGAACGGGGTATCTCTTTCTTCAAACAAAATAAAATTAAGTAGAATGAAAATTCCAATAATACAAGATTCACAGGAGGTGCAGCGGAACCTTTTAGATAGAACACAAGCATCACAGATCCACAACTCGTAATGTGGTATCTTGATAGCCATAGCCTCAGAAGGGCAACACACTAGAGATATGCCAATGAGAGGACAAAGAAAAAGAGACAAAGGAACATCACAAGGTCTGTTCCTGAACAGTTGAGGATGAGAAAACAAAGCCAGAAATGAAGCCAGAAATTAATGTACTACTGGCAACAGACTACGGGAAGCATCAAGATGACAGGCACAGGAGATAAGGTACCAAACAATCGAAGTGCATATACCAAAAAAGACAAAGTAGATAGGAAGGAAACGAGTTGGGTATGGGACAGGTAAACCAAGATACGTCACGTCATACACAGGAAAACAGTTGAGGCACTTACTGATCACTTCCTGATACTACAAAGAATACACAGATAGCACAACAGACTAGAAGGATATCAAGACACAGCAGCAATACAATAACAGGAACCAAGATAGGCAGAAGCCATTAAGACAAAAGAAGTAAATAAGCCTCACTCATAGCGACTAGTGTATGTCCATGAAGATGGTGATATATCAGATGAGGAGTTGGTTTTCATGGTATACAGAGCTATAAGCAAAAAGGATCTCCTGCCACTGAAAAGAGAAACATGCATGAGGTGCATTCAATAAGATCCAATATAACAGAGTCTAATCACATAAAGCAGCAGCTACAGACGACTGAAATACATGAAGCAATATATGAAGCTGGATGGCCTAGGAACAAAACATCTCGACGATGCAATGATAGGAGCAACAGAGATTAGCAAGCACTTCGAACTTGAATTCTCAGAAGGCCATCTCGAATGCTGGTACAATGTGTTCCTTGGACAGCAAGAAAGATCACTAGACATGGTGACCAGGATATTTACACTGACATGTGATGTGGAGAAGAACAAACAACACATTCCCATAGACAGAGAACTAGACCCATACAAGCTCACAGAGAAAATAATGCAGAAAGGGTTCATGATTACCAAAGACAATATGGTCCAATTTTTGAAGATGAAGGTAAATGAAGGGAACAGGACAACGTAAGTACAACTCAATAAAGCAACAAACAAAACTGAAGGGAACTTAAGATACAAACATTACAAGCTGGAAAGATTCTGAGTGGGAGACCTCGTTTCTGTCCAGCTATGGTTCCAGGTTGTTAACCTGGCAGGTGGGAAACTCAAAATGCTTCTCGTATTGAGATCCATGACTCTTATCAAGCACTGGTCTAGCTTCATGAAAGTGAGTGACAAAGCAACACAGTAAACACACTGATAAACAACCCACAGAATGTAGTATCCAATGAAGGGACCAAGAACAAATTAAAGAGAAAGCTGAGAGACATTTCAGACAAGGGCCAGAATAGAATGGACATAGACGCATCGGACAACAGCAACCAATGATTACATTGATCAAAAAGCCTTTAATTGCTCACTCTGTCACATTGTCAATAACAGTCTCGTTGATCTTTGCCAATCGCATATAGTTTTGACTACGATTCACAGACACTTGATTGGGTCTGACTATATTGTTGTCCTGCTTCCTTTTCTAATGAGTCCACTGGACCCGTATTTTGTTTCTCCCTCATCCACCAATCCTTCTCCTTTTAGTTGCTTTTATAGTATTACCACATTATCATATTACCAAATAAACTGTATTTGCTCACAACTGCAACATCACAAACAAACAACCATGAGGGCTTACATAAACAGCAGCTGGAGTGACAGCTTACATAAACCATAGCTGGAGCAACAGCTTACAGAGCAGCAACTTATATAATATCAGCTTACATAACCAATGGCCAGGAATTTATTTACATTTTCTTTTGATGCAACCCCAACTTGTACATATTTATTCACTTTTGTACTTCCTCACTTTTGGTGTTCACCAGCTCATTAGTTCAATAATGTTTCATTCCTGCTGACAAGTCGATAGCTACCTATCTAGCGTAGGTAGATTATGTTATCATAATATAACAATTTATCTATCGACAATGTAAACAACTGCTAGAGCAAAGAAATAATGAAACATTCACACATCCAACAAATAACATAACAAATTACATACATAATAAAAAATACATAAACAGGAAACAAATGAAAATAAAACAAAATAAAGAATAGCAAAACAAACAAATAAAAATAAAAAAACATATTTGTATATATATGAGCAATTATAATCCCTCAACTTGGTGAAATAAACACACAATAACACTCTCAACACAAGAAAACTATATATAAAGAAAACACAAGGATTTTTCAACATGAGGATGAACATAATAGCCGGTAGAGATAGCTGAAAGGGAGCAAATATCAAGGACATGGTAGTAATAGCCGGTAAAGATAGCCGAAAGGGAGCAAATATCGAGGACATGGTAGTAATAGCTGGTAAAGATAGCCGAAAGGGAGCAAATATTGAGGACATGGTAGTAATAGCCAGTAGTAAATAGCCGGTAAAGATAGCTGAAAGGAAGCAAATATCGAGGACATGGTAGTAATAGCCGGTAGTAATAGCTGGTAAAGATAGCCAAAAGGGAGCAAATATCGAGGACATAGCTGGTAGAGGTAGAAACACGGCAATTGCCGAGATCATGTGAGGGGCACAAATTTTGAGGACAAAATGTGTGCCAAAGCGGGTAGTAAAACCTCGGTCTACTAAAGTAGACCTCAGAACAATTGCACAAATAAGGGGCAAACTCTGGCAAACTCTGGCTTATATAAGCAGTCTGGAAGTGGTGCTGAGGGGCCCACACTTGTCTGAATGGTAGCTAAAGAACCAGAGCACCTCAAGGGCTGAGAGTAGTACCAACAGATAGTGTTGAAAGAATAGAAACAGTAAAATGAAATAATGTCAGAAGAAATAAGAGAATGAATGAAGGGAGAGTAAAGAGATAAGGAGTGAGAAAAGGAAGAAATGAGGAGTCCCCTGACATTGATCTTGAATGCTGGCCTACCCTTTTGTACTTTCTGGCCTGCAGGCACCTGGTCTCAAGATATTAGTTTGTACACACCCATCTCTTTTAAGGACTCAAGCATCTCCAAGGTGCTACTGCCAAGTGTCAAGCTGACTGGAGTTCTAGTTTGTATATGTGTTGTCCTAAGATAAGGGGGCTGGCAGCAAGGAGAGTGCCACTGGATTTGTTGAGGATAGTAACTCCTGTTCTACTGAACGTGATTGTGGTGCTCATTCCTATTGCTAGGACCAAGATGGATATGAGGTGGACAGTGGAGTTGGGAATGTAAAATGCATTTTTGAGGCAAATTTCTGTCTGATTCTGAACTTGTAGGCAGATCTGACCTATTCCTATGGCCTGAATAGATGTAACTCCTTTGACAGCCCATGGAGGAATCAATTGTAAGGTGACAAAGTTGGATATGCAGAGTGAGATACGTACTGTGGCACCCAAGTCTATGTAGAAGGGCTTTTCAACTAGAGAAAAGATGCAGGTGTCATTGGCAGAGATGGTTGGTATGACTGCTGTGTTTGCTATAATAGTCTCATAGTGTGTGATGGCTGGGATTGTGTGTGTGTCCCAGTTGATGCTTGCTCATGGGTCATTGTGGTCTTTGTTCATTGCCATGAAGCCCTCATAGTTAAAGTAATCAGTCATGTTGGTGGAGTCAGCAATATCAGCAAAGTTGGTGGGTTTCATTTCTAATTGAATCTTTTGCAGATGTGTAATGTCCATGATATAGGCCTGACTTTCTAGAATTTTGACAGCTATCCAATTTTTGATGGTGTTGTTACCCAGTGTGCTGGTGGATTTTGTGCCTTTGTTCCCTCCTCCTTACACAGCTAAGTGCACAGCTTTAAACTCTGCAATTGTCTTTCCAGCCATGCCGCTGCCAGGCGTTATGCACCATTCTTTGGTGTGGCCTTGACAGGAGAGTCCTGCAGTGTAACAGACACTGCAGCATGAGAAGTTAGGTCTGTAATTGTGGGTATTGGTTGTCAATTTGGGCTGATCATGAACAGTGAGTGCTGTGTCAGTACTAGAGAGGTTAGCAAGGCTGTTGACCATTTGGAATAGTTTCCAAATCTGCAAGGATGTGTAGGGGTTGTCAGCAGTAGAATCAGCAAGACTGCATGAAACCTGAGTCTGAATGGACTCAAAAGATCTGTTGTTGATACAGTTCAGCAGGGCAATACACTTAAGCAGGTCCTTGTCAATGATGCCAATAGCAAATGCTCAGTCAATCAGGTCACAGACCTTATGGGCAGTGGTGTCAATGGGGTTGGAGACAGGAGCATAAGTGGATAGAGCCTCTCATATGAGAGCGACTTGCTTCATGGGTCCTTTCTGATGTGCCCTGGCTTTCAAGGTGTCATAGCATTCTTTTGCTGTTCCATCAGTCTCCAGACCTTCTTGTTCAGCTTTGGAGGATTGCTTTGTGAATGACACCAATGATCAGATTATTTCTTGCAAGCCAGTTGGTGTACACGTTAGGTTCTGTGACTGGGTCTGGGCTAGTGATGAGGTGACTGGGGTTCTTCTCAGACACAAAGCTGTAACCGTTGAGGCTGCTCTACTGGAAGAAGATTACAAGCATTGTCAACCACTCGGTGAACTCATCCATTGCATGGTCAAAAGGAGATTCCATGAAGGGCCAGTGAGCGTTGAGCTTGGCAGGTCAAATGCAGGGGTAGGAGGCATTGCTGCTCAACCCAACTGCTGAGGGGGGGGGAGACAGGTCCCATGTTGTTGTTGTGAGAGAGGACAAGGGAACTTCTTTAAGCGTGGGTATAACAAGGTGCGTATGATGGGGCAATGCAATTGGTGCCTGAAGGGTCCAAGGTGCCAAGAGTGTGATAGTGTAAAGAGAATGAGAAGATTGAGGGGTGATTGTTGATATATAGTTTTTCTCAGCTATCTTCAATGTCCAGACCTTTCTACATACATTTGCGGGCACTAGTTGTGGGTGCACGTTATTATCCACAATCGGTGTTCATATCCTAAATGTTTGACTATCCATTAAGAGCCTTCTACTAACGAGCATGTTCCTTCGCCACACAATGAATTTCGTCAAGTCCTTGGGATTGATAGGTCCTCATAACAATGCGCAATCCCATTCTCGAGTTGCAGTTGCCCATCAAATTCCAACCACTGGCTTCGAGCATATCCCTATTTCCAAGAACATCGAGATAGAGCGTTGGCCTTGGTAAATGTCCAAATCGTCCTATCTAGTTGCGCCACACAAACAGAGTCTTTTCTTCTCAAATCACTTCCTGATTGATAATGACACCAATCATACATTTTGGTATGGCCAGAAACATGCGAGCAACATCAATCACGTGGAGAGCTGATCGGAGTGATCAAAGACGTATGAAGGTAAGTCAGGTAAACGATGGACAAGTTCGTAGGAACAAATAAATTTTCTATATCATATGATTCACATTTTAAAACAAAACAATCATAGTGACGAGTACATTTATTTGAGCAACATGTCACAGACATTACTAGGAGTACACCGTTTTCTTCAAAATCCAAGGATCAGAAAGCAGTTCCGACGCAGTGGCTCGCGTCTCTTGCGTCCACGTTACCATCTTTCTAATAAAGGCAAGGAATATTTCTGCATCTTCGGGAGTCATGTCCCGTCCTTTCTTATTCATAGACGACGCAAGGAATGAGTCAAGAGTCTCGTTTGTAACTTCCCCTTTGGGCGTCCCATCCTCGTGAAAGAACTCGAGCGCGCTTGAGCCTGACTTGTCCAGAAGTTCTCGAGGAGGGGGTCCGAGGAACGCAACCATACGAGCAATCTGGTTGTTGTCACCAGTCTCCTCGTTAGTCTTCTCACCTGAACTGCTTCTTCGGGAGAAGAGGAAGTTTCCGAACATCAGGCTCCAAACCTATGCTAACAGATTAGAGCGTAATTATGAATAACTATGGTGAAACAAACCATGCAGCCCAAGTTCCAAATATCCACTGGTGTCCCCCATGGGACACAAAGAAAGACCTCTGGTGCTCGAAAAGGAATAGGCTGGAGAGGCCCCGTATAAGAATCGCTCCCAGTACGTGCTTCGCCGAGATCACACAGAACGAACGGGTCTCTTTTACTCATCCAACGAAGCGGAGGATCTAAATAGTCTCGGGTTTCGAAGATGGCAGTATTTTCAGTAATTCTCCTGCGGCTAGGATGCTCGAATTCGACTTCCTCAGTCTCCTTGAGAAGCGAGGCATCGCCAATGCGGAGGAGAATATTCTTTACTTGTATATCTGGCGTCAGGGACAGGTGAGAGAATGAAGAGAAAGAGAAAGAGATTGATTGTCACCTCCATGGACTACCTTGGCGCTGTGAATGAACTCTAGAGCGCTCAACATGTCCCGAACTAATAATCTGATGTATGAAGTGGGAAGATTTCCTGGATACACATCGATAAGTATCTCCATAGTGATACCAAGAGGCGTATGAACCAGGAAAGGGTAGTTGCGGTCCTCGATTTTTAGTTCAAAGTGGTCCAATGCATTCCGGACGAAGTGAATGCCTCTCATCTTACTGGTTGCTGCAGCCTTGGATAAAGCTTCGTATGCCTTGACCTCTCTTTCGACGGAGGGATAGTCGCAGACCATAGCCTTCATACAGACATAATCAGAGGTACTGTCGATATTTGATTGGTTTGGCCATAAAACAAGTAACGAGACGGAAGACCAACTGGAGATCCCGACACATCCAAATGGTAGATGTGGTACCATAACCAACTTTGTAGAGAACTTGGTATCTTGAATGAATCACATCACCAATTCGAACTGGATAGAACGATTGAGGCGTGTACCAGGGCCAACGCTCTTCCTCGACCTTCTTTGAAATAGGGATATGCTCGAAGCCGCTGGTTGGAAATTGACGAGGAACTGCAACCCAGAGTGGGATTGAGCAAAGGCACGAAAACATCCAAATCTGAAGGACTTGATGAAATTCTTTGTGTGGCGAAGAAACATGAGCCTGAGTAGGATAATTTTATGGATAGTCGAACAAAGAAAGTTGTTACGTGTCTGGTAATAAAGAATTAGAACACCGACCGTGATGACAATCAACGCCCACAACGAAGGGCCCTGAATATGTATAAAGTATCAAGGTATAGATGTTGGAATACTACAGCACTGTCAAGATTGAGTGGAAGAATGCACCATTAATTTATCTAGATAAGTTACTTTGTTGCTAAGCATAGAACTACAGTGGTCTATTGAGTAGAGTTTAAATGCTATAAACTAAAACTCTTACTATCAGTCTTGCAATCTTGAATATGTAGTATCTCAAGGAGTTTGGAAGCATCATATTGAGATTGATGAAGATTTTCTATTTTGACCTTCAAAGTGCACTAAATTGACTAGTGAGGCAGCTTTTGATGAGGATGAAGACTTTCAAAGGAAAATGCAATAGCAAGTTGAATTGAACACTGATGTTTTTTCTTGTAGTTGTGTGCATAATTGGGTTGGTTTTTTAGATCAGACCAGAGCAATCAAGAACTTGCAAAAAAGGGGGACATTTCAGTGAGTCTGAGTGGAACAAATCTTTTCATAAACTTGAGAGGCATAGCAGGTGGTATTGGAGGCAATTGACTAGTTTGAATGCATTATATGATATGAGATGTGTTGCCAACACAAAGTCATATTTTTGAACACTTTTTTTTTGGATCTTTGTGTAATGCAATAGCACAAGCAAAATGATAGTGTATGGTCACAACTGAGTAGTCTTGTAAAATAACTGGTCTAAGTCATTGTCATAAAACTAGTTAATCTTTACAAGTAACTTTATATATTGCTTGGAGGTGCAAGTTGGAACATGGTTTTCTTATAAGTTTTCAAGTAAAATGATCAAGACATTAGTGACATTGGTGACTGTGGTTATGCATTGTTTAACTTGTCAAGAACTATCTCAGAGATTGTAACTATTTTCAGATCCTCTTAGATCTTCTCAGAGTTAGTTTTCACTAGGCACAAAAGTTTGCTTGATAGTCAATTCAGAAGAAGGAGTGGTTGGAAGCAGAGTTATTTTGAGCTGAGAAGTTATATATACATGAATACTCTGGGTTGTTACAATGCACAGCATGTTGGCTAAATGTACTGAGATGAAACAAGAAAGATTTTTAAGTCATTTAGAAATGGAGGTTGGTGGCATTTATAGATATTTCAATTTATAATCTCCTGACTTATTGTTTAAGAATTCACAGAAGACCTTCACAACACTGTATAATCTTTCAAATGAAAAAAAAGTCAATCATTATAATTTTAAGAGTAAGACTTGCTTCTTCTGCTTCAACTTCTGCTATACACAAAGTTTTACATTCTATTTGACAATCTTTAAATATATGTCAATGATTTATTGTCAAGAAAGCTGAGATTTATAACTTTGGCTACTTATATTGACATAGTATGCTTATATGCAAGAACTTGGAAAGTATAAAATTATTTATTGATATGTTGAATCATGGTTCCAAGATATAAAATAAATAGATTGTAGATCAAGATTATTTCTTGCAGCCAGCTACATGTTGGAAAAAGTCTTTGATTTTTGAAGCCACATATTTTTGTTTGATCAGACAGACAACTGCTTATATAATCACAAGCTGGACTGCATGCCCTTGGCATGCAGCTAGCATCTTGTTGGGGGCTTCACCTCCAAACCCCTATAACTAAGCCTCCACCCTAACCTCACTTTGTTCGGTTAGAGCTCCAAGTATGTATAAGTAACTCAGCCTCCACCTTAACCTCACTTTGTTTGGTTAAGGCTTCAAATTCAATTTTATTTTGCTGCATGCCTTCAGCATGCAGCTAATATTTCATTGGGGGCTTTGCCTCTAAAGCTTCTCCAACATAGCCTCTACTATAACCTCACTTCATTTGGTTAGAGCTCCAAGTATGTATAAGTCACTCAATCTCCACTCAAATCTTACTTTGTTCAGTTAGAGCTTCAAATATATATAGAAAACTCAGTGCCAAATCTCAGCCTCAACCTCACTTTGTTTGGTTAAAACATATATAAATAACTCAATTTTAAATTCAATTTCAATATTATATATTGTCATAATATATTTCTAACAACAGCTATTACTTATATTTATTTCATTAAGTGCTATAATTTTTATATATTAGTTTATATTATTTATTTTAGTAAAAGTAACTTATATTTGTAAATTACTTAAAATTTCTTGATATAGAATATTAGTTGTTCTTCATAATGTATTTTCTGATAATAAAATGACTTTGATACAATTATCTAATGTACATTCAGAAAGTGCCACATAAAGCTGCCTATATGAAAAAACTGGTGATTAAAGATTCAATCCAACATGTTTGACTAATTGGCCTTGTGATTTGTTTATAGTCATAGCAAATGCTAAACAAATAGAAAATTGTGTTTTATGCAATGGAATAGGAAGATCTCCTTTAAATGCATCAAGATTGATTCTTGGAATAAAAACAGAAAATCCTGCAAATTTAGCATCATTACTGATAATTTAACATTGCAAAACATGGCAACCAAGATTTGTAACTATTATTCTTGTTCCATTGCAAAGACCTTTAAATGAATCAAAATTTTGAAGAAGCATGACTGGAACACCAATTTTTTTACTTGCAGCTAAAGAATTAAGATATTCTATAGGATATAGTGGAAATGCATTGTTATTATGAGATTCAATGTGTACAGAATCTGTACTCCACAATATTTTTTCCTCACTTAAAAATTGATTAAGGATCTTTAATTTGATATCATTTACATCAGAATTTGTATATAAAAAAATTGTTTGATCTAGATAATATTGATCATTATAAGCATATGCAATCACTTCAGGGCATGCCAGAGATTTCTGAAGAAACATCCATTAAAAACAGGTTATGTAATTTTTAATGAGTATTTCTTCAGAAACTTTCACAAAAATTTCCTAATAAGGCAATTTTTCAGAATTTTCTAGAGACATACTTGTTAGAAATCATCTGACCTGTTTTTGCATGCCCTGAAATGAATGTCAGGATATGCAGATGCAATCAATTCTTTAATTGAGTTATCATTGTATATTATTGTTTTTGAAATTTGAATTGTTTCTTCAGGCCCTAAATTTTCCTGCACCAATATCCAATAATCAAGCTGCATAAGCAACATTTTCTGAAGTTTGTTCTAAGTGCATATTTTGAACTAAATAAAATACTTCAATTTCCTTCCACAATCTTTCTTTGCTTAAAGAAGCAGCAATAATTTATTGCCTCAATCCTCTTGAAATGACTAGTAATGTTTGTCAAAAATCTCCTCCAAAAACTATAGTAATTCTATCAGGTCACCCGTTTTGGCTTCTTGGGATTTGGCGACGGACCAGACAAATCTCCTGCGGTCGTTTTCTCTTCTTCGGAATCGGTGATGGACCAGACAAATCTCCTGCTGCCGGCCTATGACCTATCTGGTCTTCTCATGCCGGTGCCGTCGACAGATCAGGTTGTTCTTTGCCCCCACTTGGTTCTTCCCCCCTTCCGCTCCTCTGGGTCCATTTCTTCACAGCATCCTTCAACCGCCTGGTCATATCCTTGTCAGAAAGCTTGCTCTGGAGTAGCGGGATTACTTTGTTGATGAAACTTCTCCTGGCATCAAGGAGGAGTTTCTTGTCATCCTTGACGTCCCTAACCTTGAACCACATGTCAATCTACAGGACGACTATTAGTGCATGTCTATTAGGCAGGAGTGCTTGTATCTTACCAGGTCCTTCTGCTGTGCTTTGAGTTGTTGCAAGTCTCCTCTGAGAGCAAGATATAATACTCAAACATCTGCGTCAACGACCCGTTGGTGGAGTTCTTTGTTAGACATGGTGGATGGAGGATTAAAGAAACGGACGAGAACTTTACACGAAGCAAGTTCTGAAAATAGATATCATGTGACCCTGTTTAAATTACAAAAGAAGTTTGATTTATTGCTTGACAAAACCTTACCTTGTTTATCTTACAGTTTAGTAAATAACAATTAGCTAAGCAGGCCAAAAATGGCAAACGTCTTAATGTTCATTGCACTAAACAGGAGTCAAACCCACCTACTGCAACACACAATAAACACCAATGGATAATATTTCACTAGACCATCAAAACTTAATGTACACAGCTATAGTCTAAATAGATATCATGTCACCCTGTTTAAATTAGGACGTTATTTTGTTTATCATACTGTGTAGTAAATAACAATTAGCTAAGCAGGTCAAAAATTCTAAACAGTTTGACGTAAATGCACTAGTAGGAATCGAACCCGTCTACTGCAAGACATAATAAAGACCAATAGATAATATTCTACTAGACCACCAATGCTTACTGTACATTGCTAGGATGTAAATAAACATCAGTCTATTCTTCTGTGTGTGGTCAAAAATATTTGAGTTCGATCTCAATGCATTAGGGGGAGTCAAACCCACCTAATGCAAGATACAAGGAATACCAATGGGAAATATTCCACTACACCACAGACGCTTCATGTATAATGCTATGGTGTAAATCAATATCAGTCTAATATTCTGCTACAAACCATGGTTTTCCTCTTTCCTGTATACTTCTATGGTGTAAATAAATATCAGTCTAATATTGTCAATTCAATACAGATGCACCAGTTGCAGTAAAATCTCTATCTGTTCAAATTCTGTATGGGTCCGTTCGTGCACTACATGAACACCATCCTGCCTTGTAGCAAGCGCCTGTGATACAATGGAATATTCATCAATTGATATTTGGGTTTGACTCCCACAAGTTCACATTATATAATAGCAGCAGGCCACTGACGTCCGCTAGCGTCATGAATTTGATCTGTTGAAAACTCCAGAGATTTCTGCAGTGGCATAAGATGGACGAGTTCGTGCATGTGGTCAATCCAGTGCTCATGACCAGTTGATAATACACTGTGGCGGGCTACCTTTGTGCTGGTCTTTGTAACAAAGGTAGTCAGCCCTGGTGTATTGTCACTTGTCATGTGAACTGGAATGATCTCATGCGTCAACTCCTCCATCCTATCCCGCTTCAGTAATTGCTAGAGTTTTGGTCAGATCCACTACCACAGGTGCATACTACAGGTCAGTATGATGTATATGTAGAGCAAAAATGCACCCATATAAAAACACACCATTAGTCCCTGTTAAGGTGAAGTAGGAGTAGAACCCACCACTGTACACAATATTAAATATCAATAAATGAATATTCCACTGAACCACTGGGACTGGTTGCACCACTGATGTCAGCTGGCTCACATGCCAACATCAGCTACCGTCCGCTACCGTCCGCTACCGTCCACTGGCATGCCAGCGGACAGCAGACACTCACGCACCCTCTTCCACCCTTCCCCCTCTTTCTCCCCAGTGCCATCCTCTCCACTCCCCACACTACCTCACACGCCACCCCCATCCACCACATGCACCCCGCTTCCCTCCTCCCCCCTGACCTGACGTCCGCTGGCATACCAGCGGACACCCACGCTCCTCCCCTTCCTCCTTCCCCCTCTTTCTCCCCACCCCCATCCCTCTTCCACCACCCCCCACACTCTCTGAGACGCCACCCCATGCAGCAGACACCCACGCATCCCGTTTTCTTCTCTCCTGCCCTGATGCCGGACGATGCCGGAGGTTGCCGATGGATTCCCGTGAATGCCGACGGATGCACAACGGATGCCAACGGATGCCGATGGATGCCAGCGGGTCACAATGGCTGCTGATGAACTCCGATGAATGCCAGCTGATGGCCAGCTGATGGCTGCTGATGCCAACGCCCCTTTCAAGCCATGAAAACTCTTTTGGGAGGTATGCCACCCCCCTTCCACCTCAAAAAATCCATACGGGAACCTGCAGAAACATAGGTGTGCGTCTGTTCATTGTGTTATCCGACCTTTGAATCTATCCGTTAGTAATGGACCTGTGGTGCAACGGTTAAATGTGCGTTCCGTTGCTGGAGGCTTTCCCAAGGCCGGGGGTTCGATTCCCCCCCACAGGCATACGACGGGCAAGACGACGTTACCTTTTTTCTTGGTCCAACCAGACCCCGTGGACCTGCGTAGGCCTCTGTGGATGTCCGCTGGTGCCCTGCGCAGGCCTGCGTGGGCCCACGTAGGTTTGAGTCCATTGACATACGTCTGCATGGATGTCCGCTGGTGGCTTGCGTAGGCCTGCATAGGTTTGCAGGGCCCTTTTGTGGACGTACGCTGGTGTCGGGGGTGGGAAAAGGAGGGAAGGGGAGACGCGCAGCCTTGAGTTATTGCGGGGAGGAATGGAGAGAGGAGGGAAGTGGGGAACCTCGAGGAGGGTTTATTCATGCCATGAAGTCCGCCAATGGAGGAGGTTTTCACTTGTGTGCTGATGCCTGCCAGCGGCTGCTGATGCACATTGACGTCCGCTAGTGTCCGCTGCCATCCGCTGGGCCTGCATGCACATGTGTGTGCCCGCCTTTTATTGATCCACTGGACCGTGTCATACAGCACATTGTGACACGTCCGCGGCTCTGTATTCTACGGCACTGTGGGGACTGCTCCACTCCAGTGTAGCGGACTCCGCTGGACACGTATGGTATGGCACAAAGCGAGCTCCCATACAACGTATGACATGTACCGTTGTGATGTCTCTATGTGATATTAACTGATACTACTCTCCAGAACCATCAGTTATTGGGTATTGGAGGGTAATCAGAATCTCCTGCAAACAAAGTTGGTGGATACTCAAATCCCATCGGATTTGAGGGGTTATTGGTTATGGGGGCCATTAGTTATAAGGGGTTTGACTGTAGTGTGACGATGGAGTTTCAAGTCACCTTACAGGAGCTTTTTAATAATAATGGGAACACGTGGTATATTGATTGAATTTCAATCAAGGATAAAACACTGCAATAAAATACTGTATGGTCTTCTTACACAGATGGCAATAGAACAAGACTATGCTGTCTATTTGAGAGAATGAACAAGAGATCTACAGACAAGCAGAGACAAGTGAAACGGAGAGGAAAGAAAAGGTGAGTAGTCTACTCGTGAGGTCGGCGAATATCTAGGGGGAGTCAAGGTTCTGCCAATCATCGTAGCGTCTGTCCGTAAGTAGTAATCGTAGTACTCAACGGGATTACATGCAACTGGACTTTTTTGGCTGTAAACAGACTCGTATCATGGTTGAATCTCCAATGCTCTCATCCATTCTTCAAGCTGAGAATACAGCTACATCTCGCTGTAATATGGACCTTTACAATGACGAAGCTGATATCAACCCCATCCTCGAGAGAGTTTGGAGGAAAATCGATTTCATCGTCCTCCCCGTAGTAACAATGTTCCAAGTCCTCTCTCTATTGGTGTGCCATGTCATTATTGAATCCTTTGACATAAACTCAGATCTTTCATCCTTTTTTATTATTAGGACCGAACGAATTTAGCCAACGCACGCATTGCAGGTCTACAGGAAGACTTGAAATTGAGTAACTATCAGTACACCATTGTACTAATGGTTTCCTCCGTTCCACTCGTTGTAGCAGGGCTACCAGTAAACCTTGCTCTCCGGGTGCGTGTGTACCGATTGCCTTGCGATGATACCATCTGACTTTGCGAAGGCTGTTGGACCAAATATTATGCTTCCGGCTATGCTCACGTTTTGGGGAGTCGTAGTCACATTTCAAGGTTCGGAGAGATTGAAATACTCATCTGCTTGAATGTTACACTTCAAACCGTCTAGGGTTTGTCAAAGGCTACACGGACCTCCTCGTTTGTCGTTTCTTCCTAGGGCTCTTTGAAGGTGCGCCAGTTATGCACGTACATTCACGTTCTGACCGTAACCCAGGAGGCGTCTTCTCCGGACTCATCATATATCTCTCATTTTGGTATCCCCGTCGCCATCTCCAAATGAGGTCCGTTCCTCTACCTTTGATTCCAAAATGTCGTCACCTGGCTGAGTAAATAAATATAGGGTATCAGTATTCTTAGTAATTGCTGCCTTAACGGGAGCATTCTCCGGTCTCCTTGCATACGGTATTATCCGTATGGACGGCCTTGGAAAGCGTCCAGGCTGGGCTTGGATATTCATCCTCGAGGGTCTATTTAGCACACTATTTGGCATCTTTACTTTTTTTGCCCTCCCACAGTCTCCTTCACATACCTGCTTTCTGAACAATACGGAGAAAGATTACGTCATGTCCCGCCTGCGTCAAACTGGAGCTATTGGACGGGACGATGATGCTGATGTCTTTAGCTGGCGGGAAGTCAAGCAAGCATTTATTCTTCCGCAGATGTATTTGGTCTCTGTGATACTCTTCTTTGCTGGTAAGAAATCAGACTATTTGATATTCGCTTCCACTTACGGTGTGTTGTGATCATAGGCGCCATTGTATTTGGACTCGCATCGTAAGTTACAAAAATGGAAGGTCGTCGGGAAATGAATTTAATACCTATTAATCACGATCAGTTTTACACCCTCCATTGTTGTTGATCTCGGATATACGAAGGCTCAAGCACAGCTCTACAGTGTTCCTCCTACCGCTACATCATTCTTTTGTCAGTCACTCACCATGATTTCCTTCTATCTTTTACTGACACTGCCAACAGTCTCAATGATCTCAGCCTACTTCTCAGACCGTTTTGGGGCCCGAGGTCTCGTCGTCATGCTTTCAGCCCTCATTATGACCGCCGGGTTCTCGGTCTTCCTCGGTTCGATTGTCCTATCTTTACGTAAACCTTTCTATCAACTTCTTACAGCCTCAGATTCTCTGCACGCCAAGTATGGCAGTCTATTCCTAATCGTGACAGGTGCGCAGGGGGCTTCCCAGGCGCTCTGGACATGGGGGGCTAATAATACCTCACCTTATACCCGCCGCGCTACATCAAACGCCGTTGGCTCCATCATGACCAACTCCGGGAGTATATTCGCGACGTGGCTCCTCGGAACGCTTTCTCCGGGTCCTTTTTATCGAAAGGCGGCGATAACGTTTCTCATATTTTCTGTTCTTATTTTCATATTAGGTGGCATAAACATTGTCTACTTGAACTCTCAGAACAGAAAGAAGGCTGTAATACGAGCGACGACGTCCCGCGCAGACGAGAAGCGAGAGCTTGGTGACCGCTCTGCATGGTTTGTATACGAATTATAATGTCACTTCGGTGGCTGTCGTTGTGGTTACCGTGACATTCCTACTCCTTCCCACCTAACAAACCACGAACGAGAGTATTTATTTCTTTCCTCGGTTAATTCCAGAATTGGTCGGGTATATAATATGTTTACCTGGGAAGGAATTCGATTGGCGCAGTTCCCTCAACCACGACAACTACTTTTCTTAGAGGTACGGGCCCGTGTTTTTGTCTCTCGGATAAGACCAGTATTTACAGAAAGAACTTGAGTGGAAGTTATACAGTCGGGACATTTGCAACTGGGCTCGCTGTAGAATAGTACGAATAGTAAGTACCTCAGAGTCTCGCAGTATTGCAGACGGCTGTTTTATTACCTGTAGAATAGTACAAATAGTAAGTACTACCGAGTAAAGCAAGTAACAGGTAATGGAGCGAGTAATTAAGAGCTCACCCTCAGAGTCTCGCAGTATTGCAGATGGCTGAGGGTGGCGGTGCGTCTACGAGTAAAAATAAAGGGAACGAAAATAAGGTTTGACATAAAGAATAGCAAACACAGTCCTCCGAAGTGGCGCGCGGAGGGAAAACATATGAAGAAAACAAAAATGTAACGCAACCTTGTGCACAACGCGGGTCTGCAAGTCTTATTTCTAACACTCGCCCTTTCCTTCACTTTAAGGGCATACAGTTTCTGCCTGTTGATAACATCAAATGGCGGTCGTTATGAGCAAACGTCGAGGTGGTCACCAAGCATTAATGGGGTAGTGGTAACCTGGGTCGTTGCCATCTTAGAGCGTGACTTCGACCCGGATTCCCCCTTAATGCACTAACAAGGACAAATAAATGATTCCACTCGGTTAAAGTTGTTTACCGCTTGAACTGGAGATCCTCAGGGAGTTCTAGCAGAATGGGGTGTGGTGTGGAGGGGAGCCACGGAAATACACTACCTCGCTCCGATCTACGTTCGAGTCATCCTTTGACTGAACGCCTTCTGAGATGTGCAAGATACTTATCTAGAGAGTGGTCGTCGAGATGAAATTTTGTTTCTTTTCTCTATTAGTGATCACACTAATCTTCATTTATTATGCTTGCACTCGCACTCTTGAACATTATAGAACACGTCTTCTCAAAGAGACCATTATTTGCGTTTTTGTACCTGGAGGTGAGGGTTCAATCCTGTCAACCGGCAGGAAATCTTATACCAATCAGACTTCTAGAGTGAACACCATAATTTCTGAATAAGACACACCTGCACTGAGTTAAGGAGTGGTGGATGTGTTGATGAATGGACACCTTGGATGCATGTGAGGAAGGTCATGGTCAGCGCAGAGGAGTGACAATGAAATCTCAACTGAGTTATCACATGGAACTGGAGTTCAACAAGAGAAGTTGAACTCCATGTAAGCAAGCTTGAAACTAAAAACTGTTGACATTTGTCTATATTATTGCTTGTGGGTCCATATCTCTGATGAGATTGAGAAATAAATGATATGAGTGATTTCATCATGTGTTGTTATATCAAGCATGTCCCAAAAGTTGGGGGTTTCAAAAATACACATCATGAT
The DNA here is from genome assembly GCA_027475525.1 of Macrolepiota albuminosa. Lineage (NCBI taxonomy): Eukaryota > Fungi > Basidiomycota > Agaricomycetes > Agaricales > Agaricaceae > Macrolepiota > Macrolepiota albuminosa. The sequence continues at coordinate 5,058,168 of JAMWFC010000117.1, forward strand.
GTGAATATGATTGAGGTTAGATGTGAGATGGCTGAGTGTTATACTCTGTACATAGCTAATTCATCTCACTCACAGATCAAACCTGGAAACCTTGGAATCATTAATATTGTTATTGAGTTGGATTGATTAAATAAGCAGGTGCACCAATGACATAGCTGCAGATATGTCCTAAAAAGGAATATATATAGTCCATGTATACCACCTGCCTTATCTCATGCTGGGCTAGCCAGCAAGGCACATAGCCCAGCTTACAATAAGACACACCTGCACTAAGTTAGGGAGTAGTGGATGGTTTAGAATGCTCTAAAATTCTGGATGTACTATTTCTTATACTTATACTAGCATGACTCTCAGAAGGTTTAGTGCAGTATGTTTAGTAATAACCAAATCTAGAACAGTTTGAATCTGCTTTTCTCATTTTCCTGGTCTTGTTGGCAACATTGCATTCAAAGTTCAGCTAAAGTCCTTCTTCCTTTTGTGAACTATTGAACTGTTTTATAGTGGTATAGACCTCAAGATATTGTGTAAAGGATCAATGGCTTTGTGTCTGAAATCTTCTTACAAAACTGTATCTGGAACTCACACCTGCTTACTCCTGAGGGCTTTCTATTATTGGACTTGGCCCATCCTTTAGTGGGACAATTCCAAGTGCAATGTCCTTCTTGCTCACACAAAAAGCATTTATTGGTGTTCCTAAGTTTGCTTTTCTCTCTCTTCCTAAGGGGGTTCATTTGCTGGTAGTCAGTCTTCTTATGGCTGCTACTGTGCAACCTGCCTTTCTCTTCTGTGGTGTGTAACAGCTATGTCCCTTATATCTGGATTGGTTTCCATGCATAATATTCACCTTACATCCTCTGAATGATTTCCAGTTCTTAGGTTTATTGGGTTTGTTGGGCTTCAGAATAAGGCTGAGAGGTAATGTCTGGAACAGGCCAAGTATATCTTCAACTTGTTTCCTTGAAAAAGGCCTGAGGTATTGACCTTTTGCAAATTCTGCATCAACAATTTTGTCAGATCCAATGGCTGGCATTTCTACCAACTCTCTGTTGTTAGGCACAAAGGTATACATGATCTGAGGAGTCCTGGCATCCAGCCCCTTTTGTAGATCTTGCACCAGATTGGGAAAAAGATCTGATATCCCAGCTTGTTGCATCTGATCCTTCTAGGTGTGATACTTGTAAGGTGACCAGAACTCAAAGAGATTGTGTGAGAGCACATTCTTGAGCTCCATGATCTCTTTTTCCACATTCCAAGCACTTGTGCTTGTAGTCGTGAAACATAATGCAGCACTCTCATGGCTTCTGCTAGTCTGTGCACAGCTCCTTGCCCTCAGAATTGAGCAGCCTGTTGTTTTTGCTTCTCCTGACATAAGTGCTTTGCCCATTCCAAAGATCTTGGACTGAACAATTCCAGATGTCATGCATGTGTCAACCAAGACTTACCACACAGGCTGCATTGGTTGACTTGACTCCATTGGAGGAAGAGCCTGCACACATGAAAAAACTCACTTCTTTTCTTTTCCTTCTTGGTTTTTGAGGTGGGAGAGTCTCTGCTTTGGTCTGAAGAATCTGACCTCTTCCTCCTTTCTCATGCTGAGTTTGCTGCTAATGAAATGTCACTTTTCAGCAGCAGATACGGTTTATGGCTACTGACCAGTACAAAATGTGTTGGGTGCACTGAGTGCTGAGGAAGTCCTGGGCAGGTCCCAGAAAACAAGTTAAAACTGAGTTAAACAGCAAGCTTTGGTGTGAGTTGGGAAATGAAGTTGGTAAGGGATGTGTGGTAAGAGGAGTGCGCTAACGACGAGGTGCACCTAAATGAAAGAGAGAGCAGATATGAGTAAAGTGCAGCAAGATGTGTGGCAAGAAAACTATAAGCTTAGCAACGTCTAAGCTGCATGATGCAAGGCATGTAGGTTCCATAAACGTAACTGCAGCAAGCATGCTAGGGGTGCTCAGACAATTGGTGACTATGGACTTAGTCAGCACAAATGAGTGAGGTGAACTGAGGGGTAAACAGGGTACTCTGTTCTGTTGTGTAGCTAGTGACAATAGTAAGTGTTGGGTATCAGCACCACCAGGCAGAGATAGATAAGACACACCTCTTGCTTATTTCCTTTTTCATACGTTCTATGCACTGCATGCCACTCTTCAATCATTATTTACTAATCTTTATATTAAAACCTTATTTTTCTTCATACAGATACAGACATACCCCAATCAAGTTTTCCCTCAGCTGTCTACACTATCATGCAAGACTCTGAGGGTAAGCTCAATCCATTACTTATTGTTTACTTATTATTACCTCATAGATTTATTATTGTCTGTATCTTAACAGGTTAATATATAGCTGTTTACACTATCGTGCAAGACTCTGAAGATTTATTATTGTCTGTATCTTAACAGTAAGTATTTATAGTAAAGATAAGTTCCCTATTGCTAATTGGCTTAAGGGTCACCAAGGAGTGGTGAACTGTAAGGAATGTAATTAAATGTTATTCATTAAACTAAATAATGAGAAATTAAACAAGAAAGCTATCTGTCTGACTGAGGGAGGGGTGCCAAGAGACGTCAGGTGCCAGGGTAAATGCCAAGCTGTCTGTCATGAGTAAATGCCATTATTCCAAATTTGTACATGCTGTCACCGGCTAGCTGTACCACGTGCTGATTGATTGATGCCACCTGTCAATGCTTGCCGGCGGCATGATGCCAGCTGTCATTCCAGCTGCCACCAGTGCTATCACTGATCAGATCCATCACTTGCTGTGTGTGGCCATTGTATAAAGCCTAAAATGGATAAATTGTATGCGCCAAGTTCAGAATGAGTGTGGCAAGGTGTCCAGAGCCAATGCTAAGCCTGCCATTGATGCACCTAGCCTGTGTAAGGTCCTATCACCAGCCTCCAACTTGCTTTGCTTGGTTAAGGCCTTGGTTTTCCTCAACTCTTAAAGTACTATTGTAAATTTGATTGAATTTTTTAAAAAAAGGAAAAAAAAAGAAAAAAAAAAAGAAAACTAAAACTAAAAAATCAGTGTATATGCACTTGGGACCCTAAGAAACTAAACTCAACCTGTACTTTGTTACAACTGAACAGGCAGCCTATTATTTAGTTCATTGAGCCCTTTCTTTATATGATAGCTGGTGATAAGAAAGATCAAAAGAAGTGACTCAAGCTATGCAACTTCATTCCAACAAAGAAGAAGTAGAGCTGTGTATCACTCTTTCTCAAGCTTATGGTGGTTTGTTCCTGATTGTGTTGCATGTGGAGAATGCACAGCAGACAATCTTGACAGATCAGGGGCCAACTTTACATTTGGCCATCCTGTTACAACCTAAGACCCAAATACACGATTGAGTATTTGTACTAGGGTAAGTCGTAAGTAGAGTGTCCTAGTAGGTAGTACATAGCTGCTCATCCTCAGTCTTTGTATATTTGACTGAGGGTGTGGTTACTGTGTCTGGATTTATATGTCTAGGTGAAAGTGATTAATTATAGGGACGAATATTATATATATTAACCCTCTCAGTCATCAAATTTGTAGCACTTACGGTGGACCCTAATCAGCGTCTAACATATCCCAGCCCTCAAATCACTCCATACCGGTTGGTTAAAAAGTGTCATGAGAACATCAAATACAAGGACTTTATTCCTGCCCTTGATGCAGCACTTCAAAGGATGGAGGATTATTATACTATGATGGCTAAATCACAGGTTAATACTTTTGCTATGCATCAGGAAACTTCCTAATATTCTATTGCATTCACTGACCAATTGCACAGTGCTTGATCCATCCAAAAAAGGAATCCATGTTCACAAGAATTGAGGCGAGAACCTCACAGAGTGAGCTTTGAATCAGAAATGGTGTAGAAGGGAGTTAATGCCCCTTATGAAGCTCAGTCAAGACCAAATATATGTTTGAGAGGTAGGATATGCCGTCACATTAATTGCCAGTGGCATTTGTTGAATTCTTTTCATTCAGCTTGCACTAAACTTCTTACAAGGCCTTTCGATACTGAAACTCTTAGGGACCCCATTTGAGGGTAGGCAACATGGAAATGCTACTGAAGATAACAAGCCATATCTGTCGCTGTCCTCTGTTCCGAAGTCAATAAAACCGAACATCAAAACTTGAGTAATGCCTTCGGTCTAGAAATATTTTTGGCATTTGTAATATCTCACTACATTACTTCTCAATATAACAAGACATCGAACATGTGCAAGCTAGCAAGATGGTCATATGAATTTGGGGCTGTTCGGGCTTGAGCTCATGTGACGCAAGACCCAAGCTGATAAGGGTGGTTTTGGCCAAGTGACTAGTTACTGCGCTTGGCGGGCCCGCTGTTACATTCACTTGTAATGGCACTATCTATTGTCTAGACTGTACTTAACAACATTGTTTAATGCCCACACGCAGCAAGCATGGTCGAACAAGTAACACTCCTATAACATGTGTTGATCTACCACAAGACCACAACGACGCGCCTCCATTTCCGATACCCATGCTCCTAAGCCAGATATCTCCTCTCCCAACACAGCATACTCATTCTGCCTCGGGTCTCACACGCACAATTCCCATGACCTCCAAGGGCTTCGCACCTGCCCCAAGCCCCGCAGTGCCCATCGTAGACCTCGGCACTGCAAGCATCAAACACCGCACCGAGGGGGAGGATGTGTTGTGGGGACACTGGGACAGGGTCTCGTGGTCTGAGGCCCCAACAACGTGCCTCCTGTTTGTCGCGTACCCGTCTGTGCTGCGGATATGGGACACGACGAATCTGCAGAATGTCGAGGAGGTGCTGAGACTTCGGCTTGCCTCATTGGATGTGGGATTTGGAGGTGCAAAGGAAACAAGGATGGTTCATGCAGCTGTGTTGCCTACTGAAAGATGACAGGAAGAGGAGGACAGGCCTTGGATTGGAATTGCGTGAGTTTTTGCTTTTATGTGGGGGTGCATGGTGTCATTGTTCTGCAGACTCAACATGGGCATATTTATAATTTACTCACTAACAACGCACCACGTCGTCACGCATTTCAAAGTAAATCCTCCAACAATTCATTCGTTCGAAGCAAGTAATTGATTCATCATAATTGTATATCTTTTTCCTTTCTTTCCTGTCTCGCTCACTCCATACTTGTAGAGCATCACAGACCCACCTGCCATACATGTATTGTCTGCTACAACATTCACGCTCCTCACCGAAATACCACGATCCCACCTTGTGCTGTACACCCCTCCCTACCCGCCTGTGTCTGTGTCTGCTGTGGGCATGCATGCCTCAGCCACAGCTGTGCTCACTAACGCCTTTGCAGGCGCCTTAGGGTCCTTTCAGCACAGCACTGGAGGCAATACTACCACGTCTGATTTCAATCTCGATGCCAAGGATAATGAGGACTACAGGGCTCTAGAGCCCCCATGACCAATCTACGCACTCTCACGCCGTTTGTTGGCATACACCTTGACGGCCCCGCATTCAATGAGGCAGGGGCCGCAGGTAGGGGTTGGGATGACAAAGTCGCAGTCCCCGGCAACTACGGCAGCTGCAGCGGCGCAGAGCGTATGGGAGGGTGTAAGGACACTTGGGGGGCTCGCGGTGTCTGCTGCGAGGGCCCGAATGCACCGTGGTGCTGGTGCAGGTGCCGGTGCAGACGCAGGTGTGGGGACGATTTTTTCGAGGAGCGCACCAGAGAGTGGTGCAGGTGGGGAGAGGGGAAAGGAGAAGGAGAAGGAGAGTGAGGGCAAGGGAGAGGGAGAGGGTGTGTACGTCGTCATCGTGGATCTCGAGCCGCTTTTACGCCGCAAGCACTGTGATGGGGCCAGAGAGGGAGATGTTGTTGCTGAGTTCAGAGTGGACGACGTGCATGGGGTGTCCAAGCTCGCGTTTGGACGGGACGGATGCACACTTAGCATTGTTGGGAGGGACGGGACTCGTGCCAGTGTGTACAACCTGCGTCCTTGTCCTCGGGGCTTAGGTGTGGTCATCGAGGGCATTGAGAGCAGCGCCGACAGGCAGTGGCTTGCACTTGCAACCCAGAAGCGCACCGTGCATGTGTTTGCAGTGAACCTGTATGGGGCCGTGCGGATGTGAGGAGTCATTGGGAGGAAAGGGTTAGGGATGGGAATGGTGGCAAGCTTGTGAGTTACCCATTCCCTCTTTTCTTTCTTTCTCTTTTTTTTTGGCAGAGGAACCTTATGCTGTTGTGTTCACAGCAATCGATGGCAATGCCGTGCGAGGCGGGCCCACTGGTACGCTTGCGAGCTGGCGTGGTGGGTGGGTCAAAGACGCAGGCCCCGCTGGCGTTTATGTTTGTCGAGCAGGGAGGCGTGGACGCAGGGATCCCGAACCATCTCCTCCCGCCTACCTCGCCCTCCCCTGCCTTTTCCACTTCTGTTTCCACCTCCACCTCGCCAACGTGTGCTTTGCCACACATGTATGTGCCGTGATCGTTCTCCTCCCAATGCCACTCTGATGCAGGCGGCAGCGGCAGCGGCACGTCACCACCCCTACCGGCGCAGGCGGAGACACAGACTAGAAAGAGGGGTGGGTATCAGGATTTGTTGCTATTTGATCCAGCAGAGGTGGTGGTGGTCCTGCGCAGGGTTGGATTGGAGGCGAGAGTCCGGCAGCCGGGGATGGGGATGGGAATCAGTCTCCCAAGTGTAGAGGGCATGATGAGTGTGTCGCTGCCTGGGGCGGGGTTTGCGGCGTTGGGTGCGGGGTTGGCAGGAAGGCACAGAGGGAGTCAGTATATCCACCAGCACCACCACCAGCACCAACATAGTAAGGAGGTGCAGATGGAGCTCGGGGCGAGGGAGAGTGTGGTTATGACGTGGAGTTTGCGTGCGTGGGGTGCGGGTGAAGGGACAAAGGTCATACAGCCTATGAGGAGGAAGAGAGAGAGGGAATGTATCGGTGGGCATGCTGAGTATGTCTTTTTTTTCTCTCCTCAGGGACAAAACTGATGGATGCATTTCCCTTTCCCCATTTTTCCTCCTCTTAGTTGGCTAGCACAGGCAGAACTCTCGATGTGCTCTACATCGTCAAAGATCCTTCCGCAGTCGGTATACCTCTCTCACTAGTTTGGGTTCTACACATTAGGCGAGGACTACCATGCGCTTATCCGGCGGTATCAGCTTGATATCGCAGGGGCTAAGATTGATGTGAGGCGTGAGGTGCAGGTGAGTGCGGGGGGTGGGGACAAGTCGTTTGTCGAGGGTTTCAGCTTTGCGTCACTGCACGACATCCACCCGTACCACCACCACCATTCCCACCATTCTAATCATATTCCCCACCACCACCAGCAGTGGACGCTCTCAGCATCATTTGATGAGCCACTTGCTTGTGCATTGATGAACGAGCTAGAACACCCACACATTGCAGGTGTGCTTCCGATGTTGCCAAACGGTACACCTGGAGCGCGGAGGCGTGGTGCTGCTGTCGCTGCTGCAATACCGATACGGACAATTGGGGATGGGATGAGTGAGGGGTTGGGGCGGTTGAGAAGGGGGATTGAGAGGGTGCATTCGCCCAAGATGCATGCTTGGTCTGGGTCTGGGTCTGGGTCTGGGTGTGGTGCTGGGATTGATGAGGAGGGTGTGAGTGTGAGTGTGCTGCTGGAATTTGATGAGGAAGACGAGGATTTTGTGGGGGCTGCAGAGCTCGGGGTTGGAAGTGGCATTGTAGTTGGAGTGGGAGTAGGAGGAATTGACACGGACGTGGACACGGTGTCGACGCCTGCGACTAGCGAGGACGATTGGGAGAGGAGGTTGGAGACAAGGGAGGATGTGTGGGGTGGGTGGAGCAAGAGTGATAGAGGTGCCATTGAGGAGGTGGAAAGATTTTGTGATGTTAATGTCGTTGGGCTTTTGGATGAGGAGCAGATGCAGGAGCGGAGGAATATGGAGAGCAAATTGGAGAGGCGGGGACAAGGTAGAGGTGGTGAGGGGAAGGGCAAAGGGAACAGGAAGAGGGGCAAGTGGAACAGGAAGTGAGGTTATGACATGATAGCAATATGTAGGAGGAATAGAGATATAATTATGTACCATTATTACAGTTGGGATTTTGATAAACTATTTTCAAATGTCGTGGGGGTTGGGTTTATGTTGGTTTTTTTGTTACCTCATGAGTATACTATATCTTATCTAATATCACTTGTCTTGTTACTCTAAAAATATAGAGCTCTAACAGGTTATGAGCCTTTATTGTTGTGATCTTCAAAATCAACAACATATGATAATTGGAGCCCCACCATACACTTCACAATCATTGTTATATGCCAACTTTATCCACATTTGGGCTTGGCTGTATATGACCCACCAGTGGGACTATATGAAGTTTTTAGAACATATAGTTGTGCAGGTGAGAGGAGACATACCTAGCACTTTGAATGCCAACAATACATGTTTGAGCAACTTCATGAGAGTGAATGCTGACAACAAAACTGCTCATGTGCATGGAAACTGTTTTAAATCAGTTGGTGGATAAACGACTGTATTGTCAATCTATGTACCTGTTTTAAATCAGACTTGTAATACATTAGCTATGGTATCATAAGGGATATTTTGTGACATACCTCAGTCGGTGATAAACAACTGAGGTATTAGTCTGTCCAGTTCTGATCTATAGGTAACCAACTGTATAGTTTTATTTTTTCCTTTCCCTCTGTGGCACACTTACCACGTGAGTCACATGTTCTCAACACATACCACAATTCCCTTCAATAGAAACTGCTGCAGATCCATTAGGTCACCTTATATAAAGTCTTCCACTCCATTCTAGAATAAACTGCTGGTTCCAGAACCCAGTTCCATCAGAAAGTGCCAATGAAACATAGTAGTTTCAGCTCCAGCAGTGGCTGAAAGATGATTGTATATGTTTATCATTGTTGTATGATTTGTATTTGATCATCCAATCTTTGACTTCATCATGTAGTGTGCAAAATTAATTATTTGATTTTGACTTGTGCACAATATACAAGTAAGTGGGAAGGAAAGAAGGTGTGGAGAGGATACTATACCGATTGTCTGCTTTCAAATCTCTTCTCTTTGCAGAGGCCATTATGATGCTTGAGGATGTCTTTTGAAGATGTAGTTGCTTGTAATGTTCTAACTTGCTCCAACTCACCTCCCTTTTCCTTTGGGTGGGCAGGTGGGGAAAGATATTTTGTTTTCTGTGGGAAGATGCGACACTGAGTGACGACAAAAACACTGAGAGTGGGAGTTGCAGGGAAAAAGGGATTCCCATGATGACACAGCCACCCTCATTCAAAGACCATGCCCTTTCTGACGTTTGTCTCTCATGGCAGCCAGGGCAACCATCTTTGACTTTGTTGCGTAGTGTGCAAAATTAATTATTTGATTTTGACTTGTGTGCAATATACAAGTAAGCATTACAATATTTACAATATTCTGCTACAATGTGGGTGGATGAGGATGCTGGCAAGGGATAGCATGCTCCAACCTTCCACAAGGTTCTGCAAAAGAAAGACAGAACTGAGATTAGCCACGATTCCCCACAATTAATAGGAGCTAGTGATGCATCACTGTGCTAAAACGTGCTATAAAGCCTGGAGAGGAGCCCACAACGCATCACTTTAGCTTGCAAGAAGCAACACCCCTTCTAGCTAGTAGGGCTCCTTGAGGCTAAAATTATGATACGTGCTCACCTTGGGCTAATTATTTTCTGAAGGCAAGCATCAACTTCAAGAAAGATTCGTGTAGTGTGGGTATGGCTTGTAAGTATGGCACTAGTATTTGTTCATGCTTTGACAAATACCCATAGAATGCGTTGCTGGACCAGCAACCAATAGCTTTCATAGCTTCAAAAGGCACCTCTCTCAAGAGATACTCCAAGGTTGCTCTGATTCTGATGCCGTGTCCCTGTAAAGGTTCCAGGTTTGCAGCCTTTGCTGCCTTGGTGAGCACTTCTAAGATTTTTTCTTGATCAATGGTGTGGATTTTCCTTTTCTGTTTTGATATGCAAATAAAGGGCCATATATTGGCAGTGTATTCACCCTCAAATGAGTTTTGAGAGCACTTCTCAGGTCTGAGACACTGCTCTGCATGGCCCACAACACTGTCTCTCCATGGACTGCTGTTTTCATCCTGGGCAAGTGGAAAGCTGTGGTTTCCAGCCCTGCTCTGTCCATTGATTTCTGTACATTACTCGGTTTCACATGTATGGAAGGATCAAATGACGTTAGGGTCTGTACAGTGAATTCACCCAGACGTGCTGCACTATAGAAACATGTGGTAGTGCATGCAAACACTGCTGCATTAAGCAGATTTGGATCTGTTTTGCCCAACCCCAGCTGTTGGTGGATAGCTTTGAGGAAGCCAGGCATGCAGGGACTTCTCTTCTTCCTCTTAGAGGCCATTGGAGTTAGTCTCTCTGCAGCTTTTATTAGAGTTCTCATCTGAGTTTCATCTATGTTCCAGGCTATGGTTTGCAATAAATGCCAGGCCTTAATCCCTGCTAAGAAGTTTTCAATTGCAGATTTTGAGTAGGCTCCAGCCAGTGTGGCCACAAATGCTTCCAGCACTTCTACTGTGACGGGTGCTCTCACTTGCTCTGGTATATTTTGATAGTCACAAAATACGTGGAAGAGCAACAAGCCTGTGCCATAAGGCTCTTTCATTGGTAAAGCCCAGCTTCTTCCAAAGTGGTCGATCCAGCATTTAACCTGGAGCCATCCCGTGTGGTAGCAGAAGGAACCCATAGTCTTATCCTGTCTCTGGCCATTATATGTGGTTTTAAGGTTGATTGTTTGAGTTCCAGCCCCACAGCATAAGATTGAGGTTTTTGCTGGCTCATGTGGCTCTCTGCTAGAATCAGTGCATTGAAATGCTTATGTGTCCTTCCAGTACGGTGTGTACAAGAACCACTCGTGAGTTTGCTGCCTGGAGATCTCATTTCTTGATTTGTTTTCATCCAGTTGTGGGGCATTGCTTCTTTCCTCAGGCTCTGTGCATTGGCATTCATCCTTTGTTTTGAGACCATGCTCTGCCCTGATGTTGACCATGAAGTTGGCAATCAAGCTTGGAACCTGGACAGCTGGGAGTAGGAGGCTCCAATCATAGTATATTCCTTGCCACGGTTTGTCTGCTGGGTTATGCTTGCTCAGTATATATCTAGTGCATATGCTGATTCCGTTCTGCTTACAGATGGTGTGTACGAGCTTGAACACTTTGTTGATGGCTTTGTTTTAGCTTCTGCTGACCCACCACCCTTCCACAACCCCTCAATTGTCACAGAAGACTTTGAAGCCATCCCCCACATCTCTTTGGCTGTTAAGGGAGGACACCACAAAGAGGAAACTGACCACTTCTGCCCATCCAATATCTTGCCCATTGCTCTTCCACCCTCTTTTGAGCTTTCACACATGCCATCAGCTGCCAATGGTAATTCCAATGCCTGTGGGTGAGCTGGCATCTGAGAAGGCTCATGAATTGATGTATGGTTTTGGTTTCAAAATTCTTTTCTCCACTGTTCCAGAAAGTAGTTGCTTCCACCAGAGCAAGTCTTCAGCGGTGCATTTTGGTGGGGTACATGGCATGAACAGACAATTACTGAACAGTCCCATGAAGGTCTCCTGACTAGTAAGATAGGCTCTTCCCTCAGGTGCGATACAGCATGCATGGAGAAGCTTTCTGTACAACTTTTGGGCTTCTTTGAGGGTATGGGTGTGTGTTTTCTCCTAGTCTGCAATGGCTTGTTGGTATTTATCTCTTTTTTTCCTCTGGAATATAGACTTTTCGTGCATGAATATCCCAAACAAATCTGATATATGACACAGATTTGCAGAATGGCACGTCTTTTGCCTTTTCCCAGGGGATTCCGAGCAAGTCCAAGACTTGATCAATGTCACTGAGAGCATAAAAGAACTGTTGGTCTTCCTCTGAACAAGGAGATAAATTGGAAAGGTCAGCAATCAGAGACAACATGTCCTCATTATATTCATCATGCTCATTGTCATGATTTTTTTGCTTCCTGAAACCAAATTTGTCCACCTTTATGCATTCTACCTCCACCGGAGCTGATCTCTTCTGACCACTTTCTTCGCTATGCATTGTAGAATTGCATATACTTTTTTTGGACTCAGAAAAAGATATAATCGTCAACCCACTTTGACAAGGGTCTGATGCTATTTGCTCTGAAAATTTGAGTGCCCACATCGCTGAAATGACCGTAGCACCCATACCCTGAACCCAAGCCAAAACATTCCATCATGTTGATGGTGTAGTTGTCATGCCCACAGAGTCTAACGATGATTCCCAGTCATTGTGAGGGCTTAATAGGAATGGTTCTGTAAGCTTCTCTAATGTCTTGAATAGCAGCTTGCAATCCTGGTGGTAGCCTAGACACAAGGATGTATATGGACTTGAATGTTCACCAAGTGCAGGAAAACTGCGATGAGTCGATGTGGCTGTTGATAGATCAAATGCTGTTCTGAGAAACTTTAGAGTGTGGCAACAAAAAATTTTGAATGAGTTCTGTATTTTCCAGATTTATTGGGTTTTGGGATAATGCTAAGAGGTGACATCTGAAAAGGACCAAGTATATCCTTGACTTGCTTCTTTGAAAACAGCCCCAAGTATCGACCTTTTGCAACTTCTGCACTGACAATTTTGTCAAATTCACTGGCCAGCGCTTCCACTGACTCTTTGTTGTTGGGCACAAACATATGCATGATTTGAGGAATCCTGGCATCCAGTCCCTCTTGTAAATCCTGCGCAAGATTTGGAAAGAGCTCTGATATCCCTGCTTTCTGCATTTGCTCATTCCATATGCTGCATTTGTAAGGTGATTGAAATTTAAAGAGATTGCGCAAGAGCACATGTTTGAGCTCCATGATCTCTTTTCCCACATCCCAAGCACTTGTGCTTGTGGTTGTGGAAAAAGGTATGGCACCCTTGTGGCTTCTGCCAGTCCGTGCATAGCTCCTTGCCCTTGGGGTTGAGCAGTCTGTTGTTTTGCTCCTCCTGACATATGCGCTCTGCCCATTCCATAGGTCTCTGGCTAAGCAGTTCCAGATGTTGTGCATGTGTCATCCCAGACATACGGTGCAGGCTGCGCACCTGAGCTTGGTACAATATAAGCACCTTATGCCATCCACTCCCTCATTATGCATCTTGTGATTTGTGAGGCAAAAGAAAAAGGAGTGCATTGCATCCACCATGTTGTTGGGCCATTTTTCTTGCACAATGTGCTCTAAGAAATTGGTCGAAGTGATGCATAGCTGATCCCAAGATAGATCCTTGTCTTGGGTTGCTCTTCCTTTCACTTTAAAATTGACTACCGGTTTCAACGCTAAAACATTGTTCTCTTTTGCAAAGGTGAAAATATTGTTAGATGCCACCAATTCATTTTTGGCCACTTTGGCTCTGCCCTCTGGGGTGAAGTAGCTCAATTCAATGTACTCCCACTCCCTCAGCTTCTTGATGGCAAAGCATGCAGGTGGATACTCTATCATCTCTGGTACTGGTTTGCTGGCTACTAGATTTGGCCCTCCATCTTCACTTGCCGGCAATTGGGCTCTGGAATGTGTGGTTTGTAGAGTGTGCTCCTCATCTTGACTCCTCTGCGGCTCTTCCCTAGCATTTCCTGCATCTCTCACCTCTGCTTCTCTGTCCTCTTGCTCTGCTTCCCAGACAGCTTTTCTGAGTTCTAGGGCTTCTTTCCAAGAATTCAACAAGATCTCAGTCGCTTATTCATCTGTCATCCCTGCCCTACTGTGTTTCACTGCTTGCCTAGTGAAGCTAAACTTATCTTTCAAAAAATCTGAGGGGATCTCTGTATATAGATTTACCATGAGAGTGATCATTGTGGAAAGACAGATGTATCTACAAGCGTTTTCATCTAATACTCAACTGTGTTATTTTACAGAAAGATATTTTGTTTTCTGCAGGAAGACATGATGCTGAGCGACAACGAGAACACTGAGGGTGGGAGTTGCAGGGAAAAGGGATTCCTGTGATGACACAGCCACCCTCATTCAAAGACCATGCCCTTTCCAACATTTGTCTATTACAGCAGCCAGGGCAACCATCTGTTCTTGTTCTGCAATTGTCACCATGGATGGTACAATGGCATCTTGCCACCCTCACTTTGACAACTTTAAGTTTTACAATCATTCATGGTATTCAGACATTGTTCTTAACACTCCTAACCTGTCTCCTCACTTTGACAGCACACCTGTGATGGCAAGTTGATTAGACTTTCTCTGTGCATGCTCTGCTGACCTATTTAATGTGCTTGCACATATATTGTCTGATGAAGAAAAAAATACTTCTCTTACTAGCCATTCAGACATATTCTCCATATTTTGAGATACTATTAATAATGTCCCTGTTTGTTGTGTACTGAAAAATAAGGTACTGAAAGCCTTTTTCAAAGTTATTTTGTCATATTGTGTACTCAATATATATATGCTTGTGTATGAGGATGAAATGCACTCTCCACAAACCTCAGGGCAAATGATGGATAATAGCCAATCAGTAGGTTCATCCCTATGATCTATTTCATTGCTTGAGTTTGGGTTTCAGCTGGGAAGCCCTTTCAACTCACTCCCAAACCTTCTCAGAAAATTCCATAAAAACCTTGTACAACATCTAAATAATATAAATGCCAAATTTAGAGGAGAACAATCAAGTGACCATCCTACCCCACCCCAAAGTTTACAGGTCTTTGCATGAAGCTGTATTCTGAACTCACTCAAGTCAGCAATAAGGGTGTTCAAAACACTATAATCAATCTTACTAGTGTGGCACTACATCTGAGTTGTCTATTCAAGGTAATTTTAATTGATATTAGTTTGAATGTCCATTAAAGTTGCCTTAGGGTTACCTCTATTTACCATTCAATATCATGGCAATCAAAAATATCATTGTTGATAAGTATTTTCCTTCCCATCTTTATTATAATGCCTGTGCATTATTTTTGTTGTGTATAGCAAAGGAAGGTCTAGCAACCAAGACTAATTGAAATACTTTCATACTGTGCATGGTGGTACCATTGACAGTGCCGGTTCATATAGTTGCTTGACTATCATGCACAACTCCCTTTATTTGGCATTGCTTGTATTCCTGCTCATGTTGCTCCTTCCTTGCAAGTATGGTGCACTAACTGGTAAAGACTTCCTGCTAGAGGTAAATTGATCTGCATTTTATTCTGTTTGAGCATCTCTAATTGCTTTTAAAGCTTTGGAGGCATGATGGTAGGCTTGAACATCCACATATTGTTGTCAAGGCAGATTGATCATTGTGGAGAGTGTTGCTTTTTGCAGCATAGGGTGGTAACCTGCTAACCAAGCTGTTATTTGCTTTGAATACCCTACTAATCAAATCAACAAAGCAGCTCCTGCTTGGATTGACATTGTATCTGTCCCTTCTCCTTCTAAGAAGTGTCTGTGTGATGCTTTGACTGCTGCATCAACTACTTCAATAAGCAACAAAGCCCAATAAGGAGATAATGATGCAAGCCAGTTGTTTTGACCCACTCCATTCTCTGTTGCATTGGATGACTTACCAAGAGCCTCATTGCTTGACAAGCCTGTTAGGTCACATAGATAGTCCTCATCCAACTGTTGGCAACATGCCTCATGGTTATGAGCAGTCTCACAATATTCAATTGTCCATGTGTTCTAGCCTGGTTCCTGTTGATGCCAGTATCAATAATTTCAGTGTAGTGTGCCAACCCACATCTTCCCTGGCTCCAGATACTTCATCTACAAGACCTAAAAATTTTGACAACTTGCCCGCTTCTCCAAGTAGCATTATTGCCTTAGAGGACCTTATAGATGTATCACCTGACATCTCAAATAACAATGCTGAGGATTCTGTCTTGACCTGTCTCCTTTTACAGATGCACTCATCCATGTCCATGCATTGGAGGATCCCACAGGACCCAAAAACATCCACCAGTTAACCAATGTACCTTCTTCTCCAAATAGTGTCTGTGCTTTAGAGGATGCCATGGATGTGTTGCCTATTATTTCAAATCATGACATTGGAGATTCTCCTGAACTAGACCCTATGGACATGGCACCCAACATTTTGAATTGTGATGTTAAGGATTCCTCTGCAGGTGTCTATAAGGAAAATCATACTAATTCCAATACAGCGCTGGCTACTAGGGCATCTCTTCCCAGTACAAAATAACGCTCATAGTTACCAGTATTGGTTCATTAACTTTAGACAATGCCAGGTTTCTTGCAATTGAAAGAAATGACTTTGCTCATATTGCTAAACACATAGCAAGTCTTGATGGAGAATTACTTAAAAGTATGGCTGATCATATGGCCAAAGGCAAGATTATTAAGCCCACAAACTAGAAGGAACTAAATGCTTTTATTGAAGATGTTGATGCTGTATTGGGCCAGATTGTTGGGTCTCCAATAACAAAAAAGCATATGAGAAACAAGATGTAGTCCTTAGTGATGATACAATGCTGTACCAGCAGTCAGGGACACAACATGCACCAGAAGTCAAAATAAACATTTAATCATAAGGCTGAAAACTGTAAGCCTCCTAGTAGCAGTCTCAACAAATTATATCTCCAAAAACACCCCAATAAATACACAGACAGTACAGAATAAAGGGCAGGGACCAGCTCAAGCTATCAACTCAACAATAGTCCAACCACTGTTATAAATACACAGACAGTACAGAATAAAGGGCAGGGACCAGCTCAAGCTATCAACTCAACAATAGTCCAACCACTGTTATGGGAGGAGAAGCATGGGAGCTGGCAGAGGTGACAAAATGGGATCAAATTGTGATGATCTAGATCAAGATCTGATCTGACAATGCCCAATTTGATATGACTGAAAGGGGAAAGGGAAAGAAGCATGGAGGGATGTCAAAAGAGATGAATAGAATGGTGGCACATGCATTGAATGGAGGAAGGGAGGGATGAATGGAATGGTGGCACTGAAACATGCATCACCAAAATGGAAAATGGAACAACAAATTAGGTCAGGAATGCTGGGAGGTCAAGAGCAAAAAGTCATGTGATCTGGTGGTCTGTGCACTGGAAAATTATCCAAGTAGAGTAGAGAATAACCAGGCAATTGATAGGCAAAGGCTCAGTGGTTCCCAGGGAGTGAATCACCTAGGTTAGAGTTTATTGAACACCTTTTATTGGAAGTCTATTGATAGACAAAGACTTGGTGGTTCCCAGGGAGTGAACTACTTGAGCTGGAGTTTATTGAGAACCTTCTTCTGCCAATCAGGATATTTGATATTCTGTAAAGCACCCAATACATCAAGTTTTTATCATCAAGCACCGGTGTGGATTAGAGGTCACTTTCTAAGACTTCAAGAAAGCCCTAGAACAATCAGTACTACTTGCAACCAAGTACTACAATGGTGGCTATGTCTTAATAGCAGTAATAGAAGTAGAAGCTTGATGCCATCTGTTAAAATGTGACATCTAGTCAGTGCTATGCAGTATAACTTATTTTATATTTTGTTTTCTTTGTTTTTACTTATATTTATTCGTTATGTTGCGCCACCATGGTGCAACACTTGTTTACTATTCTTTATTAAAAATTTATTTACAGACTATAAAACCTTACATACACAAAAGTGCCCCTCAGCTGTTTCACGGACTTCATCATGACTGAGGGGTATGTCGCTACACTACTTTATATTATACAATACTTACATATCCCTGTAGACATCTACTTATACTTGTCTACAGGTAATAAAGCTGTTTCACGGACTTTGTTGTGACTGAGGAACATCTACTTATACTTGTCTACAGGTTATGGGCCCCGTGTTCTCGCTTGATCTTGCGCGGAAATTTTTTTCTTGTACGGCTCACACATGCAACTGACACCAAAATGTCCCAAAACTTTACATCCAACGGTCCCCTGATATTTCTGGAGGAACTTCACTTTGACGGAACAAATTTTGTACAATTCAAGAGCAGGATGCTGATTGCAGCCTGTGCACGAGGAGCAAAGGGATATCTCGATGGTAGCATCCCCAAGCCAACCACTACAACACCCACGCCTAAAAGCACAACACAAAAGGATGAAGAGGAAGTAAAGCTGGCCCTCGACATCAACAACACAACCAAAGCAAGTTCAGTCAAACCTACTCAATGGAACTCGTGTACACCCTCTTTTGAGGAATGGGATGTCTGTGATGCGTGGAGTCTTGCACTTATCATTTACAATTGCAAAAACCCTGTAGGACTCGGTATCAAGATGGACGGATCTGCAGCTGACGCGTGGGAGTCATTGACAAAGTCATATGGTGCGATGTCAGAGTTGGCAGCCATGGGAGCAGAAAATGCGCTCTGAGGAACACGATTCGCAGATGGAGGAGATCTCATAGCCCATATCTCCGACTTACACACAAAATGGTTGGACGCCACTGAGAAGGGAGCAAGCATCTCCGATGCCACATTCAGATCTATTGTTATGATGTCATTACCAGAGTCCTGGAACATTGTCGTAGCTAGTCTATACTCTACCAAAACGTCGGCTGAATTAATCTCAGGATTGTTAATTCATTGGGAGCGCCTGAGGATGCAGAAACCGACGACCCCGTCTGTTACCGCCTTACAAGCCACAATGACTCAAAAGCCTAAATTGACGTGCACAAACCCAAACTGTAAAAGGACAGGGCACATGATAGAAAGGTGCTACTGGAAGGGTGGTGAAAAGGAAGGACAGTTCCCGCCAACTTTCAGGAACCGGGACCAAGCACTAGCCTCACTCACTGCAAAAACCCCGCCTACAGCCAACCTTGTGAATATATCAACCTCAGAAACCCAGACTACATACGCCTTAGCCACCATACCGAATAACATGTCTACAATCCTGACCTTTGCAGACTCTGGAGCGAGCGACCACTGTTTTGTGGACCGGTCCATGTTCTCAGAATACACGGAACTTGCAGTACCAAGGGAGGGTAGAGCGGCGTCTAAGGACTCAGTATTTCACATTGTAGGCCAAGGCACTGTCAGAAAAACAGTTACCACAAATGGAAGGACAGCTGAGCTAGTATTCCAAAATGCACTGCATACACCAGATCTTGCCGCAAACCTCATCTCCATTGGCAAATTTGATCGTGCAGGTTTCTTGGTCATTTTTGAAAAGGGCATGGTGGTATTCAAGGATGCCAAAGGGCAAGAGATCTTGACTGGGAGAGGCTCGAGTGGGATGTATCATCTCGACATGCTGGATGAAATGAGTGCACCTCAGGCAATGATTGTGACCTCAGTGAACCGACCAGTGGATATCAACATATGGCATCGTTGTTTTGGTCATGCAGGAGCAGATTCAATTTGAACGCTGGCCAGGAAGGATTTGGTAGATGGACTGAAGATAAAAGGGGACTTAGAGGTTAAAGGCTTGTGTGAAGATTGTATCTACGGCAAACATACCTCAAGACCCTACAGTGGCAAGCGCGAAACCGAGAGCAAACCAAAGGAATGCATGTACATAGACCTGTGGGGTCCAGCATCGACAAAGTCACTGGGTGGAGCAGTGTATATGATGCTGCTTGCAGACGGATGTACTGCAAGACTCACGGGTTATTTTCTTACATGCAAGGATGCCGTTACCACTCTGACCGCCTTCACCAACTACCATGCTGAGTCTGAACGCCAGACTGGATACAAATTGCAAAATGTTTGTATGGACGCCGGTCGTGAATGGATGAACGAATGATGGGAAGACTACTGTAGGATGCAGGGTATTGTCCTGAGACCTGTTGTACCATACGCACACTCCCAGAATGGGTTCATTGAGAGGGCTATCTGGACTATCATTGAGGGGGTCAGATGCATGCTTGCAGAGAGTGGTTTGTCTAAAGAGCTCTGGGCAGAGGCTGCTGCTACCCAGATTCATACGCGAAACCGTTTACTGTCTGTGCGACACAAGGGAGTGCCTGAGGAAAAGTGGTCTGGGAAAAGGCAAAACGTGGTGTACTTGAGACCTTTTGGGTGCATTGTATTTGCAAAGGTACTGAAGGAACTCATAAAGTCCAAGCTCGAGCCAAAATTGGTCAAGTGCGTGCTGGTCGGATATGCTGGCATGGGAGGGTATCGTCTGTTTGATAAGACATCTTGAAACATTATGACAGCCCGTGACATCATCTTTGACAAGGGGTCAGGGCACCGAACGTATGTCATGGACGATGAGATGGATGACTTACTTTCCACACACAAGACACATGATATGCCCAGTGCACAAACACCAGGCATCCTTACACCGTGACAACCCATAGCACCACGAGTGAATGGAGTTGTGCCACTCCATGAGCCACAGGTCCCAGCCACTGATCCAGCTGATGTGACTGCCGACATCCCTGACATCAGCCCTGACAGCAACCAACCCCTGGAAACGGCACAGGTACTGGCCAGTATTGTAACGCCACCTGCACCAAGATGCTCGATGAGGTTATAGGGGAAGGAACCACAGGTGTTGGCGGCTAGGGATGCGTATGCATACTTAGCTTTGCTGATGAACACCACTGCTGACAATGACCACCACGTACCAGCAACATATGCCGAGGCCATGAGCCACCCAGATCTCTGGAAACCACCCATAGAGGATGAGCTATGCACCATGGAGGACAGGAAGGTCTGGCGCTTGATCCCAGAAGATGAAGTACCAGTGGGCAAAAGGACTATTGGATGCCGTTGGGTATTTGCCAATAAATACAATGTGGAGGGACAAATAGTACATCGGAAAGCAAGGTTAGTGGCAAAAGGTTACTCTCAGGTGCTGGGAGAGGACTATGATGAAACATACACAGCCGTTGTACATCTGGAATCCCTTCGAATCACGATTGCTGTCGCCGCAATGTGTGGGCTGGAGATCTGGCAAGTCAATTTTGTGTCAGCGTACCTTAACAGTGTCCCAGAGTTTCAGGTCTACATGGACGTGCCACCTGGTCTATCAGGAGGGGAGGGGAAGAAGGTAGTCCTCTTGAAGACACTGTACGGTCTGATGCAAGGGGGACAAGACTGGTTCTGGACCCTGGACAAAGCCTATAAGGACTTGGGATACTACACATCTAGAGCTGACCCATGCATTCGAGTGAAGAATGCAAATGGAGAGCACACAATCACGAACACTTTTAACGATGACGTCTTCAGTACATCCACTACCAAGGAAGGAGCAAAACAAGCGAAAGAACAGCTAGCAAACATATACGAGATCAAAGACTTGAAAGACCCAGCGTTTATACTTGGCATGGCGATTGAGCACGATACTACGATGGGCAAGATATTGTTGTCCCAAAAGGCATACTTGACATGCGTGCTAGAGCGTTTCGGCATGAGTAATTGTAATCCACACTCTACCCCATTACCTACAGGTATTCAACTCACCGAAGAGATGTGCCCAAAGACAGAAGATGACAAGAGGTATATGGCAGATAATCCATACAGAGAAGCCCTTGGCTCACTGATGTGGGCTCAAGTGGCCACACACCCAGATCTATCTTTTGCAGTCGGACTCCTTGCTTGCTTCCAATCGAACCCCAGCCCCTCGCACTGGAAGGCGTTGCTCCATGTGCTTGGGTATGTGAAGGGGACGTTGGGATACAAGCTCACTTACTCTAGGCACCCGGACCGGGACATCAAACCGAGTGGATACATTGATTTGGACTACGGAGGGGATCTAGACACCAGGCGATCGACCGCAGAATATGTATTCATGATAGCTGGGGGAGCCATGTTGAGGAGCTCAAAGTGTCAACCCACTGTGGCGCTTAGCACTACTGAGGTGGAGTATATGGCTCTCACTCGCAGTGCACAGCAAGCCCTCTGGATGTTCAATTTCTTATCCGAAGTAGACCTGCCGCAACACTTCCCCGCTATCATTTGCGCAGACAACCAATCGTCTATCAATCTTGCAGGGTCAACGAAGGGCCATGCACATGCGAAGCACATCAATATATGACATCACTATATCCGAGAACGTCTATGTGAAGGACAAATCGAGATCATACCTATACCATCCTCCGAAAATATTGCCGACCTCTTTACCAAACCCCTTGTGCGTGCTAGTCACGAATACTTGGTGAAACTCATGGGCCTTGGAATCTAGCGCAACCAAGACGTCAGGGGGAGTGTTAAAATGTGACGTCTAGTCAGCGCTATGTGGTATAACTTATTTTATATTTTGTTTTCTTTGTTTTTACTTATATTTATTTGTTATGTTGTGCCACCATGGCGCAACACTTGTTTACTATTCTTTATTAAAATTTATTTACAGACTATAAAACCTTATGTACACAAAAGTGCCCCTCAGCTGTTTCACGGACTTTGTCGTGACTGAGGGGTATGTCGCTATGCTACTTTATATTATACAATACTTACATATCCCCATAGACATCTACTCATACTTGTCTACAGGTAATAAAGCTGTTTCACGGACTTCGTCATGACTGAGGGACATCTACTTATACTTGTCTACACCATCATAACAAAAGGATAGATAAGAATAAAAAATTTCAACCATCCCTCCTTCTTTGACCATGTCATGCCACTCTACTCCTAACTATTTGCCTATGCCACCCCTGCCTGGTGATAACTCAACTGCTTCATGGCTACACTACAAGGAGTGCTGAGAAATATATGAGCACTGTCTGGATGAGCAGTGGATAGCAGACCTTTTCCAGCAGCATAAGTAGTTTCCCAGCATGTCTGTGTACTTACCCAGCATGCTCACCCAAAGATGGCAGGCCGATTTATGGGGTCAAGTTCATTGACACTGACATCTGACCCATTGGCACTGGGGAGGAGCACGCAGACAGCCAGCCCAAGCAGCTCAGTCCAATCAGCACCTGCTGCGAGCTTGTCAACGCATACTGAACAGCCTGTTCTCAGTCCCAGCAGCGAAGCAGATCCCTCAAGCTGAGGTGACATCAGAGCAATTTGCCACAGCCCAAAATCAGCACCATGGCCCATCCACCCTCAAGTAGTGTCAGAACAAGGGTCCTGTGAGTGTTCTCCTGGCACAGTTGCACGTCCTAACCATCACCAGTGCTTGTTATGCTCATATTGAGGTGAACCATGTGAGTTTGAGATGCCAGTTACAAAATCTTGCAGAGATAACTCCGTTTGTGTTTTCTGTCAAGCCCAGCATAAGCAATGCTCCATGGCTCAGACATGGAGGGCATCTTGCATGAGCAAAGAACAGGGGTAGGACATGACCTGGGTGCTGAGCCAGTTGGCTAGTGCATCCAGATTGAGGGCTGAGGAGTCAGATGGGGCACTCGCTGGGAGTTCATTGAGAGGAAGGAAGACAAAGGTGTCAACTACATGGCAAGATAAGGGGAAGTGCAGAGCTTCACCTGCATCGATGGAGGAAGTGCTGATGACTCAGCATAATAAAGGAAAGCGCCGAGCATTACTGGAGCCGTACTTCAGGAAGGCAACAAATTCAGGTTTGATATTATTTAATTGTGTGCATGGACAAGCAAATATAAAGTCATTAAGTGTGGGTCATGTGCCCAGGTTAAAGGGCATGGAGTCAAGTGGAGTGTGGTCTGAGGGTTCATTGAAGGCTGTGGGGTCAGTTGAGGCACAGGCTGAGGGTTTCTCGCAAGGAGGAAGGGTGGAAGCGTCATCTCCACAATAGGACAAGGGGAAGTGTGAGCTTTGACTGAGTCAGTAGAGATAGTAGGGTACAAGTGTGCATGGAGGTCTCCAAGCTTGGACATATCAGATATCCATGAAATTCCCCAGATACCTGCCCAATCGATATCCATGAAATTCCCCAGATACCTGCCCAATTATCTATTGATGAGGAAATGCGCCAGTATTTGCAGGAGGCCCTGGCAAATGAGCACCAGATAACCTTACAGTTGCACCACATGCAAGAGGATCTTTAGCAGGAACGATGCACTTGGGAGGCCATGCGGGAAGAGCAGAATATGGCAATTTGTGACAGGGACAGAGCATTTGGAGACAGGGATGCCACTTTAGTGGCATGCATGGCTATCAAAGACGAGTTGGCTGGTTTTCAGGCACAAGTGGAGCATATCAAGAATTGAGGGTCAGACAATGCGGCACCTGGGGCATTGGAGATAGAGGAGGTATGGCAGGTGATACGGCAAGTGGAGGCAGCACAGCCACAGATTTTACAGAGGAGGAACTGGCTGTCGAACACATTGGTGTTGTCCCATGAAGATGTTATGTGTAAGTAACCCTATGTCCCATACTATATACCTGATACATCTTCAAATTCAGGAGGGGTGCACAAGTACTGACTGTTGTTGGATGGGAGTTCCTTGGCACTCACCCTCATCCAGCAAGGGCTGCTCCAGCATATCCCATCAGAGATTATACAAGAAATCAATCAGTTGGGAGGTCTGTTAGCAGCATACCAACACAGGAATGCAATGACACTAGGAACTTGGATGGAAGTAGCAGTGGATGCTGGCCAGCCCATGCCAATGCAGGATGAAATAATCACAACAATGGTATTGACTTTAGAAGAAGAAATGATGACAGCGGAGGCAGGTAAAGCAGCAGTGATGGCAGCAATGATGGGCAAAACAGCAGTGGCAACAGCGGTGACAGGTGAAGCAGCAGCGGCAGCAACTACAATTGTGGAAGAGACAGAGGAGGGACATGAGGTTGGGAGAAGGCCTCTATCATAATTTCTTGCTCACACACCTAAATTTTGTACATTATATATGTTGTACTATATATGGTTGAATTTTGTATATAGTGTACTACAATAGACTATACATCAGGACATTGTGATACCAATAATGTTTCATTGCAGACGTTATAAGTGATCAGATGACTTGGACATGCTAATAATCAATTGTATTTAACAATCATTATATAAGCCTATGTTATCACAATCAGAAACTTGAATTATTAAACAGTGTAGAGGAATAACAAATTGTGATACTATGCTACCGATTAAGGTGTTTTGATAATCCTTTTACCTATTGGCAATAAAGCTCAGTTAGCTGAACATTGACAATCCAGTTTGGCATAAAGACATTATATATAAAAATATGAATAGTTGACTAGTAGTAAGTATTAATGTAATTATTAGCTATACCAATACCAATGAGAATTGCAAATAAGGCTCCAATGACAGAGGACACTGAGCTATAGTCATATGTGAAAAAACCCTGCATAAACCCAGCAGCATGTGTTTAGTCTTGATGTCCAGCTACAGGTATAGAATGGATAGATAGCTATTCTACTAACTACAATAAAAAGAACTAGAAATAGAATGCTTAGTATGAGGTTGAAATGCTGAAGTCTATAACATCATTATTTGAGCATCCCAGGAGCACTCTGGATTATGGCTTGTCAACATACAATGACTGCTTAAACAGCAAATGTCTTGCTGGGAAGGGTGATAGCATGCTGAGTCATCTCTGCCATCATACTTAGAGGGAGAAGCACCATGAAGGGGCACACAAGAGAGCAGTGTCACGACCCCTTCCCTCCGGGCCCACCCCGGGACACCCCCGGAACACCCTCCGGGACCCTCCCTCCGACCCCACAAGACACGCCCCGCCATCACGACCGCCGGCACCGCCATCACGCGCATCAAGGACCGCCATCAGCCGCCACCAGCCCCGATCAACGATCCCATCACGCATCACGGCTCCACCCGCGCCAATTGATCGCGCGGCCCACACGCGCGATCCCGGTATACAGTCCCTGCCCGCTACTCAATGGCCCCCGGAACTCATCCTAGACACCCCGGAACCCCGAGACACGTTCCCGTAGTACTTATAGCCTAGCCCCCCACTGTATTCGCTAGTCTTGATATTACATACTTTGCATAACTGTTACTTGGATATTGCGTGCCCTCTGTTTGACTGGTACGCCTCGTTTGGTACGCTTCGACCGGCACGCCTTAGTATTCGCGTGCTATAAGTTTGGTACGCACTTCGCGACTCTTAAGTTACTAACTTGGTCTCGTCTTAGAACCTCCGGTTCACGACTCGACCCCCTCTAACTCCCAGCCACTCTCATCCAAAACCCCCGGACTCTAGTCCCCTCTCCCGGGATTACCCTGTCCTCGTCTTGAACCCCGGAGTCCTAGCCCCGGAGTTCCAGACACCCGAGTATCCGTAGATCAAGTCCGCATCGTAAGGGCGTCGCTTTCCCGGAAAGCCCCCGATTCAGCGGAACCTGACAAGCAGAGAAGTACATAAAGAACAAAATAGTGAGATGGCATGGAGAAGCTTGGATTGGAGAAGACATCAAATTGTGTAGTATGTGCCTTGGTTTGGAAGAACAAAACATATAAATACCTCTGCTTAGGCAAGGAGATACTTGGAATCATGATGTCAATGACACAGTGGTGGCAACCTGTATTTGTCCTGAACACATCAAGAAGGGACAGAGAAACAGCAATGGCAGATGACCATGAGAAGACATATATGATTTAGAGTCAGAGTCTGAAGTAAGTAGTATGGGAGTCCAAATCACTGTTGGAAGAGACTAAATAGGAATATTTAACTTTTGCTGCAGTCCTCCCAGTAGCGCTGGTCAATCTGCATGATGAGGGCCTTGTATCCATTGTAGGAGGGTTGTTTCAGGGTGAGTTGGAGGATGTCCTTGATGTGTTGTGGCAATGTGCAGCAGAGGGCTTACCAGAGGGTGCTGTAGTTCCAACCTGTTTCATAAGCTTCCTTCTCAAAACATACAATAAAGGTGGTGAAGCATTCTTTGGGATGCATCTGGAGGTTGAAGAGGTTGTCCTTGGCCTCGGCCATGGTGTTGTAGATACCAAACTTACTCGAGAACTCGTTGATGATAGTCTGCTAGCGGAAGAGGGCCAGATTGTTCGGGTTGAACTGGATCAGGGCCCTGTAGTGGTCGAAGGTGATCCCCTGGAGATAGGAGGTGGCAAAGGCCATCCAGGAGCTGTCAACCTGAAATGTGAGCGGCTTTGCCTGAAACGTGTTAAGACATTGGGTGAGGAAGGTACACAATTTTTGGGGGTCCCAGCCTGTGAATGAGTTGGGTTTTTGGATATCCAGATGCCTCATGGGCGAGGGTGTCATGAGCGTTGTTCAGTCCGGTGGCATTGCAGGGAGGGGGGCTGGTGTTGTATTAATAGTAATAGTGATTACCCCTCCTCCTTGGGAAGGAAAGGCGCCAAGGGCAGGACCCCACCCGCTTGGAGGGCCTCCTCTGGGTGGCTCATCTGGGGGTCCACGGTTGGGAGGTCTGTTGTTCCAAGTGGGCTCATTCCTGTCAGGGGGAGGTCCGGGTCTGAATGCAGGGGGCGGCAGAGGTGGCAGGCTGGTGGGTCATCCTTGTGGGTCAATTGGGGGTGGCAGAGGCGGTCAGGGAGGGTTTGGGGGGGCTGGGTGCTGGGTCAGGTGCCAGGTTGTGCAGGGAATGTTCAACTCAGGAGGGTCATGCTTGCATCGGAGGCCATGGGAGGTTCTGCAGATCAAAGTGGAGTGGGGGGTCATGACAGAAGTTGGGCTCCAGAGGGGCTGGGGCAGACATGGGAGGTGGTGCCAGGGTTGTTGTGGGCATGGGGCGTTGTTTGTTGTTGCTGCGAGTGAGCTCATTGATGTAGCACAGCGTGTTGTCCATACTGTTGTTGCTCCGGAGTCGGGACCATGGGGCAGCCAGGGCTGGTTCTGGGGGTTCCCGTCAGATGTGAATCGAGCAACCTGGGTCTGCAGGGTCATTGAGGAGTCGAGGGGATAGGGACATGTGGACTTTGTTGAGCAGTTGCTGCAGCTCCTTGCAGAGGATTGTGTTGTGTCTGTACTTTACCATAGTCTGCTCTGGGAGGTCTCTCTGTGTGAGGTGATCCCCAAATTCAACCAAGCAATGGGCCCAGTCCTCTGGAGTGCCTTTGAAGTTGTCGTGTCTGAATTCTGTGAGTAGTGCCCTTGTCCGCTGCATGAAGTCCTCTGGCAAGATCCTGAGTGAGCAGAGCACTTTGTCCTGTTGTTGTTCATACTCCTTGAGACGTTGTCGTCCCATTGGTGAGGGAGGGGTCCATGTAGGTGAGGTGGCAGCTGGGTAGTGTCGAGGGGGGTAGTCATAGTTGAGGGATCCACAGGGTTGGGGAGCAGGGCGTGGGTGCAAAGGGGCCCTTGCTGAAGAGAATTGGATGAGGTCCACTGAGGATGGGTGGGGTCTCCGGGAGACTCCTGGGGATGCTCCGGTATGAGGGGGCCTCCATGGGTCACACCATGGCTAGGTTGGGCGGAGGGGCCCAGCTGGCTGAGGGCCCCAGGTTATAGAGGGATGGGTCAGGGGCCTAGTAGCGGTGGAGACGTTGGGGTTCATATGGGAGAGGTGGGTAAGTGGGGTGGGTGGTCTGTGTGGAGTAGTAGTCAGGGACCGGATGTCTGTAAGAGTTGGTCTGGTAGCCCGTGGGGTAATAGGTGTGAGTATATGTAGTCATCAAAAATGGTGTAAGGAGAGAGTCTTGATATTATGTCAGGTTCCGCTGAATTTGGGGGCTTTCCAGGAAAGCAACGCCCTTATGAGGCGGACTTGATCTACAGATGCTCAGGAGTCTGGAACTCCAAGGCTAGGACTCCAGGGTTCAAGACGCGGACAGCGGGTTCACCTGGGGAAGGGGACTTGATCTGGGGGTTTTGGTGTTAGAGGCTGTGGGTTGGGTAGGGGTCGAGTCGAGAACCGGTGATGACGCCAACTGTGGTTGGGTGCGCTGGACATATACGCAGTACAATGCCATCTCCAGTGCTTGGCGTGCGTAGTTGTGAGGAGTCCTGACAGGGTCCCAGTGTGCTCGAGTGGAGGTGATAAAACAATGTGCTAAATTATAGCGCTTCGGGGGCTACCTGGCAGATGGTAAGTGTTGTAGCTTAAACAAAGATATTGAAGAAAAGATGAGTAGTGCAGTGTATTGTGCCTGTAGTTGGCACCAAAAATGACGAAGACGAGATAGACGAGGCTAGCACCTGACTTAGTAACGAAGTCAAAGGAAGCTAGCACAATTTGAACGCTAAGTGCAACTGTGTGCTCAAGGGGTTACAATTTGTTGTTATATACATGTAAAGTAGCTATTTTATATACTATGCACTACCGTGTTTGCCAAGATACAAGTCCATCTGTGGCGCTACCTCCTAGCGCCTCTCCTCATGGTTTCCTCTAATGGCGACCTGTCAACAGCGACCTTTTGCACATGGATGAGGGCGACCAACGGCAATATGACCCACAGCAACCAGCGGCGACTCTATATTGGCTTAGAATTGTACGAGTCTGCTCACTTTTATTATAACTCACTCCAATTGGCCAGACTGTTCCAGGGTATGGTCGGAAAATCCTCAACAGATGCCGTGAGCGCTAATGTCAGTGCTACTCATTGTATCAGTTCCTGACAGTTCCAGATGTCGGATTTAAGTATATCCAGTGCCGCTGTCATTGATCCTTTTAGACTTCTTATTGAAGTGCCTTGTCAAATGGCAGCGCCTGCTGCTGGCTCCTTCTCGAAGTGATCGGGGTTTAGTTAGAGTCCTCTCCCGCCATCGTGTTAGCACTATACGTTATGAGCCTCCTTCGTCCTTGGGATAGGTGAATGGAGTGTGCTGAAGGCCTGGTAGCTAGTGGTTAGGGTAAATGGCTAAGTCCTGTAGTAGGTTGCCAGAGCTAGAGCTGCTCTATATTCCCAACTGGTCGCTAGAGTCCTCAGTATGTCAAGTGTTGATTGGCCTATAATGTCCCTTGATGCGCTCAGTCTGAGTAGAAGCCTATCACCGGGGGTTCTAAGACGAGACCGGGTTAGTAAATTGTAAGTCACAAAGTGCATACCAAACTCAGAGCACGTGGTTATTTGAGCATGCCAGCCAAAGCATGCCAGTCAGCGTGTACCAGTCAAGCAAAGGGCATGCAACAATTCAAGTTAATATCAAGACTAGCGAAATACAATGGGGAGCTATGCTATAAGTACTACGGGGCCAGGTCTGGGTCCCTGGGATCCCAGGGTGTCTGGGTCAAGTTCCGGGAGGCATTGAGTAATGGAGGGGGACTGTATACCATGATCGTGTGTGTGGGGTGCACGATCAATTGGCACAGAGGGAGTCATGATGCATGATGTGTGATGTCTGGAAGGGAGTAGCGTGATCTGATTGTTGATCGCAGTTTGATGGCAGTGAGTTCCAGGGTCCATGATGCGGGGCTGTCAGGGGTGCTGGGCAATGGCAGTCCTTGATGCGTATGATGGCGGCATCAGCAGTCATGATGGCGGGGCTGTTGCACTTGTATTGCAGAGGTTCACAGACTGAATACACGGAAGAGATACTTTGAGCTCTGGATGTTCACGTTTAAGAGTAAGTTTATTAGAATGATTATACTACGATAAAAATGATTATACTACATACCTGGATGTTCACGTTTAAGAGTAAAGAAAACGTAAGAACATCCAGGATGAAATGATCGGGCTAAGTCACGTGGTTAATACTGTGGGGGCACTGACGCATATACTCTCAACAGGGGCACATTTGTGGGGTTGGAGAGAGGGTCCTGGATGGGGTTCTGGGGGTGTCCCAGGGTGGACCCAGAGGGGAGGGGTTGTGACAGTAGTGGTCCTTGCCACATTTGAAAGGGTACTGTCAAACACACCCAGAAAGGAAGGAGGGTGCTGAATATCAGTGACAATAGTATTGGGCATGGCAAGAGGAGATGAGTGGCTATATGTGTTGTGTCCTGCCCTGAATTATTCACACCTTGCAAGCCCTCCACCAGAAGCAGAGTGTCCTGTGGTGGAAGAATTGAAGAGGGCTGGAAAAGAGAAGTAGTATGTGGAGAAGGTCTAGGAGAAGGTCACATGTGGAATGGTGTGAAAAGGGTGGTAGGGATGGACTGACTAGAAAGAATGTGGGATGTAATGTCTAAACAGTCTATGCAGAAGCTGGCCCAGAGAGAAGTAAAGGCTGTCCAAGTTCCAGCCCAGATGTTGGAAAGTGTCACAACCCACTCATTAACACATGACTCTGGAACAATCCTGCCACCTGCTCCACTCCAGTCTCATAGCATCCTTTCCAGCCACACTATCATCCTCAAACCCTCAAAGAATACCAGCCCATCAAAGCACCAGGCTGGCACCACCCTGGCTACATGCAACCCACCTGGCACCTGTCACCTGTATTCAGTTCTTTGTATGATAGGTTCCAGCACCTACCATCAACACTCCACACTCCACACAATTGGCTCTGACATCTGCCCTCCCATTTAGTGCTCTGACCTAGTCAGCCCCTGCACCCTCCTGGTATACAGTCCTGCATGTCCAGCTAGCCCCAGATCAAAGACCCTGGTGCCCTACTCAAACCTGTACAATGCTCCAGACCTCACCCACATTAGGTATTTAGCTCATATTTAGCATGTTGTTACAGTAGTCTTAATATTGCCTAAAATTCTGCCTCTTTACTCATCTACCTGTCTTTGTCTACTTGATTCAATCTACTTTTTCACTCTCAAAGTCTCCCAGTCTTCTAAGGCTCACTTTGATCTCATTTTCTATCCCCCAGTCTCAGTTTTGGTCTCCCAGATTTAGTCTCAGTTTTGCATTTTTCCCTTATTGTCTCTTTGCTCTCTCCCAACTCCAATCCACTTTGTCAACCCCTGGACTTAGTCCAGGATCCTATCGACTTCTTCCTTCAAACCCCAGCACTTTGCATGAGTCTCAGAGTACCTCCTCAGAACCCAATTGTCTCTAGAGCTGCCCTGTAGACATTGAGTTTACCTAGTAAGGACCCACTTGCAGTTGGTGTTAGAAATCAGACCTAGAGACAAGCGTAAGTTAATCCCTCAGTCCGGTATAAGTGACTCTAATTTGGATTGTACCTAGAGACAAGCGTAAGTTAATCTACCAGGTACAATTAGTTTTATGGTAGCTGTGCAGAATGCGTAATTACTCACCCCTCAGTCCGGTATAAGTGACTGAGGGGCATCTCTGAGAGCGGTCGTATATAAGTGTATTCTGTAGACAAAGGAAGCATTGTGATTGAATAGATAAAGGCGAAATAAAGCTGGCCACCGAGATAAAGCTGGCCACAACCCTGTGTGACGAGTGGCGGAGTGGCTGGTGTGATACGTGAAATTGATGGGATTCCAACAGTTGGAAGCCCCTGTAGTCAACAGAACCTGACAGCTATGTCAGGCAAGTTACTTTGCCGTTTAACTTGTGCTGCCTGTGCTAGAAACCTTCCAGCCAATGAAACCACAGTGATCCCGTGTATATTATTGGATCTATACCCTCTCCATTATCCTAGTTGTCACTTGTCTATTTCCATTGGCATGCAACCAAAGAGTCCTCATGTTTTATTTAGTCATTGATACATACCAACTGAGGTGTGTCCCCTATTACTTGCAGACTACATATACAGTAGTTATTCTGTATTACACATCTAATAAAACTCAAGAGAAACACCAAAAATGAGGGTTAAATAACTGATTGTCTTTCAAATGTCTCAAGTTTCAGAATCAAATGTGGATATTGGTGAAATGTCCAGTGTCTAGCATGACATACGGGAGACTGCCAGCTTTACAAGTTGTCCGAGACTCTATAGCGTAGCTTATGTACTTTTACTTCTACGCTGTCTCATAGAGTCCCATAACAGATAAGACGGTGGATTTGGCAACGGCTTCGAACGGTGCAACTTCCAAAGAGATCTCCGGCTAGTCAATGAATGCCAGATTGATTCTTTGTGATGACAGAGACTAGGTCAAGGACATACGGAAACATGACCATTGAAAGAAATTATAAATGCATCGATGGCGTTCTTCAGTTCTTCAAGGTCAGTTTTGATAAGGTCGCCGGCGCCTGGACGAGGAAGAGCTTGAATGGCCGGCCTGCGTGTAACTAGACCTTGCAAGCAATCTAATAGCATAGGCTCCAGAACCTCAATGTCGTCTATAATCTTCGTCCCCTCGGCATCGGAGAGTTTGGAAGTTATGTTCTTGTTGAATAAGGAGTTAGAGTACTGAGAATGGCAGACAACGATATAAACACCAACGTTCATGATATATATAAAGTTGTTAGCGTCATCAACGAGAGTCGTGGCAGAGTTATGGATAGCCTGTGAAAAGGAGTAGGATATGATTAGCAAGATTGTCATGTATGTGACTAAGAAGTGAATGGTTTCAACCATAGCCTGTTCGACCGTGCCACCGCCCAGCATGGGGAAAGCCTGGATAGTGGCGTTGAAGTTCATGAGGTCGGGCTTAATCTTTGTGTCGAGGCTGTCCTCCATCATACTAAAGGTCTGAGCGACTGAAGTAGCGACGAAGCCGACAGCGATGAAGAGCGCCTTGTATTGCATAGTGGAAGTCCTGAGATGAAATAGTTTAAAGGACAGTAGTCAGACGACTGAGGGTGCAAGGTAGTTATGAAAACAGTATATAAAGAGTTTGTTTTTACGACATCGGAAAAACGTCGTAAGTAAGTTTTCATACGAGTGTCAAACTAAAATGATATAGGCAGTGTCTATGAGCGAGAACTTGATCTGCTATATTGGAATAGCAAGCTGCCTGCAGGCCAAGTCCGCCGTTGTAACAGAGCAGGCCCGCTTCAAACTTTAACCTCAAGCTCGAGAACGTCACCTGATGCAACATAAAGTTAACGTCGGGGTAAAATCTAGTGTGGTGGAGTAAATGTATGGTCGGAACCGAAAGTCACCGGGAAATTGAAAGATGCGATGGAAATCTGGATCGACTCGAAATGACCCAGCCAAGGCGTGCTCCAATAGCTGATCTACACCTTCGCGCGTTTCCCCACGCATCGCAAAGGTCCTCCTCTCAAAAGCTCTGCCTCCGATTTATAGATTTCTATAGAGGATATTCCTGACACAATGGAGACTGTCCTAGTGGGTCCGAACTCGACGCAGCATGTCGTAAAATGATGTATATTGAAGTATACGTTAATACAAAGTCTGAAGTCAAACAATCGGAGATATTACTTATAGTAATTAAAGTATGAACGAAATAAGTAAGGCTTATACCTGGAGTCAAAGAATTGGAGATGGTTACAATGGCACCGTAAGCATGCGACAAAGAGATGACCCTCGTAACATATCACACCTATCACACTGACATGAACAAAGCAGACTCGAATTTATATATACACACTACGATTACGGACAACATAACAAGTAGACTAACTGTACCTCTAGATTAGATACTTACGAGTATGTGTTTGTTAGATCCCACAGGTTCAGTTTCCAACATGACTAGTCGGACTTCATTGGAGAGCCTTTGGAATAGGAGTGAATAGATAATACAATAGCAATCTGATGAAGAAAATAATGAGTGAAACATGAAATATTGACACATACTCATGACATGAGAATGCATCTGGATAGCCGAGCTACTAGTCATTTCTTCGTCAGGGTTCCCATTTCAATCATTATCGTAGTAACAGGTTATATGGCGGTATGTAGGCATGTTGCTGACAGCTCGATGGATCGTCCAACGTGATAGAACTTATTTCGATGGATATATATGTGTAAGACTAGCTGTGGAACGTGCACAGAGATAAACACAGATACGTAAGGATGTACAGTTGCAGATAAGGCTGAGTGAAGGGACGTGTGCTGAGAGTGAAGATGGGGATGACAAGGAAGCGGGCTTTGGTGGAGGGAGAGTTACTCCCCCGTGCGCAGGAACAGCTGCGGTGGGTGCGGTGGATACCCACCGGAGCTGTGTGTACAAACGCAAAAGAATATTAGAAGTTTGCAGAGTACAGGTACAAAGATGTAAAGAAGTAATTACGACATTGATAAATTGAGTAAGTCAGACCAATTTGAATCGATAACGTGAAGGAGATTGTTTTCTTCGGCAAATCTCCGCCGAGAAGCATCCCAAGCTAGAGCGATGACGGTGGGAACGATGACATCAAGTCGTCTCAAATAAATAAGGAAGCATCAAGATGACCAGTCGCCGTGCTTCATGGGGAGGGACGCCATCAGAGAGTAGCTTGACAGAACCGCCAATGCGGTAGCTGTGACCTTGAATGTTGTCGATATTGTAGGAGGAGATATCTGAAATGGTATCAATTTGTGTAGATATACGAGAAAATCTCTTGAATTACTATTAATGGAAGGAAATGTTTCTTGAGTGAGGGGGGGAAAGGGACAAAGGTGTGGAAGAGTCCCGGAATGAGAAGAGCGGAGAACTGTCGGGTGGATGATTGATTATGATGTGGGAAGTGAGAGCACAGATGGCAGACTTTATCTTCCGTTTCAATCAAGCGGTAGTCGATGCAGTCGGTCCTAGCGGTTTTTGACCAGGGAATGTAGTGAGGATGCGTTGACTTCGTACGAAAGTGACGCGCATGTTGCACTTTGTTGTGACGTTACGAGTAGCATCAAAATTTTGCTTGGATATAGGTAAGAGTCCCCCCAGGCGACGACAGCCCCAGAAAGTAATTCTGCTGCTTAAAAAAAATCTTGACATTCCGCCGGACCGCCATTCCCTCATGTCTTTCGAGAGTTGCATGTACCATCCATGAGGTACAAGATCTTTCAATCAAGAGCAAGGCAGAGTTGACGCAGCATATTGTAGAAGCAATTTATTTCGAGTACGAATAATATACTGAAGTTCGAAATCAAGAGGATGATTCGAACTTCAGGTTGGTCGCGCTATAAGTAGATACGTACTTGTGAAACTTGTATAGGATTTATAATCAGTGACATAAAGAATTGAATTGGAAAGTTAAAACATATGGAGTGACTCGTCAAGAGTAAGCTGACTTGACAGATTGCTTTTCCGGCAGCTTCGGACGGACCTCGCTAACGCCAAATCATCCCTTCTAAGCTCTGCCTGAGAACCTTCCAAATTCTACGTCGAGACTGTTGAAGTCCGAACTAGATGATACACGGATACAGTAAGTATCCAATCTATGGTACTTGTGAGTAAATATTTAATGTCTATAGTCACGATTCGGCTCACTCTCAGTTTGTGTATAATGAACTGAGGGTGTCCGTTGGAATGAGGGGGAATATATACTTGTGCGACTCCTTTGTTAGATGTATGACAATGTAATGTGATTTGTGTGATATTGTGAAGGGGTCGATCACTTACGGTGGCCACGATTGATCGTAACAGAAACCACAACATGATTTCCACGCCCGCCGTTGTCGATTCTCCGTATTTGTCTGCAGCCCAAGTGTCTGGCTCGGTCGCCTGATGGTAACTGCATGGGGCATCATCTGTGCCTGCGTTGGCGCAGTTCAAAAATACAGCGACCTTATTGCAGTCCGGGTTCGTAAACCCTAAACAAAACCCAGCCGTACTACTTCTATAGATGCTGACAGATGTGTATCCAGTGCAGGGAGCTGCCGATGCAGGGTATTTTCCCTGTGTCATATATTACCTGGCATTTAGACCAGATGGCGCGACGCATCCATATTTCTTAAAATTAATTCTCTTGAACACCCTCGGTTACCTCTAATGAGTATATGGTTGTCTGTTGTTAATATGTTCACACCCGGCCGAGGCGAGCCTAATGAAAAGGCACATTGTGCATATGCGTTTTGATGCCCGTGTCTGTGTTCGAGTTGTTAGTAACTCCTGAATCGGCTCCCTCAGCGACTCACTGACCGACTCGATTTCTATTTCCTCCACATTTTCGGGACAGAAATAGGATTTAAATTTCTTTTCTAAAGTATTTCTTCTGAAAATCTGTTAAATATCTCCTTCTCCTGTTTTCTGGGAAGAATGAAATGAATTAGTGAAGGTAAACATAGAAAGAAATGTGTCAAGTCTTTCAGTGCATGTTTGGAAGATAAACTCATTTAATTAAATATTACAAGAAGTGCAAAAGGATGGTGACAAGATATCACTGCATATTTCCTAGAGAAAAAGATTCCAGAATCTTTGTCCCTTTTTCTGGCGGAAAAGGTTCCCACGCCAGTAGTGATAACTAGCAATAGCCGAAGTCACGTGAGGGGCACAAATTTCGAGGACAAAATGCGCGCCAAAGCAGGTAGTAAAACCTCGGTCTACTCGATCGCGCGATTTATCATCCCATCTCTCAATCTTCCGATTACTTTCGGTTCGAGCCAAACTCCACTTGGATAAGATTATACCTCGAAGTTAACTTCATGTTGACTCAGACCCCATTTTTCGGCTTGAGGTTAAAGTTTGAAGCGGGCCTGCTCTGTTACAACGGCGGACTTGGCCTGCACCTATTCCAATATAGCAGATCAGGTTCTCACTCATAGACACTGCCTATATCATCTTAGTTTGACACTCGTATGAAAACTTACGACGTTTTTCCGATGTCGTAACAACAAACTCTTTATATACTGTTTTCATAACTACCTTGCACCCTCAGTCGTCTGACTACTGACCTTTAAAGTATTTCATCTCAGGACTTCCACTATGCAATTCAAGGCACTCTTCATCGCTGTCGGCTTCGTCGCTACTTCAGTCGCTCAGACCTTTAGTATGATAGAGGACAGCCTCGACACAAAGATCAAGCCCGACCTCATGAACCTCAACGCCACCATCCAGGCTTTCCCCATGCTGGGCGGTGGCACAGTTGAACAGGCCATGGTTGGGACCATTCACTTCCTAGTATTACACATGACAATCTTGTTAATCATATCCTACTCCTTTTCACAGGCTATCCATAGCTCTGCAACGACTTTAGTTGACGACGCTAACAGTATGATATATATCATGAACGTTGGTCGTTATATATCAACCTGCTCTTATCTATATTCTAACTCTTTATTCGATAAGAACATAACTTCCAAATTCTCCGATGTCGAGGGGACGGAGATACTAAATGACATTGAGATTTTGGAGCCTATGTTATTTGATTGCTTTGAAGGTCTAGTTACACGCCGGCTAGCCATTCAAGCTCTGCCTTCCGCAGCCCCCGGTGACCTCATTGAACAAAAACTTGAAGAAGTGAAGAACGCCGGCGATGCATTTATAACCTCTTTCAATGATCATGTTTCCGTATGTCCTTGACCTAGTCTCTGTCATCACAAAGAATCAATCTAGCATTCATCCTAGCCGGAGATCCGTTTGAAAGTTGCGCCTTTCGAAGCCGCTGCCGATGCCGCAGTTTCATCTGTCATCGAACTCTATGAGACAGCGTAGAAGTAACAGAGTCTCCGACGATTTGGAAGGCTGGCAGTCTACCGGACATCACGCTAGACACTGGACATTCCACCAATATATTGACCTTTAAATCTTAAACTTGATGTTTGACAGAAAATCAACATTACCGACTGTCTTTTTTCCCACTCGTTATTCCGAGATCTAGAATATGTTAGAACTCACCGTAGTTCGACACCATCAACCTCTCCCGGACTAACACGGTAACTCAGGGTCAACACGTTTAATTATGATCTAATATATAGCTACGTACACGTCGACTATACCCTCAGTCACTTACACTGGACTGAGGGTGAGCTCGAGAATATTTTTTTTAGACGTGATACTAATATCTGTACGTAGATTTGTCTGTTAGGTATGAAAGAAAATGCAGTCACTTACACTGGACTGAGGATTTGTCTGTTAGGGTTCTAACAGGTTATGGGCTTTTGACAACTCAAGAACCCTACAATACTCATCTTGTTCAGCGTGTTGCGTAAACATACTAGCGTCCTCTTCCGAATCTTGCATATCCACCTTCGGAATCTTGCTCTATCATGGGGTCTGTTTCCCCCCCCAACGTTTCATCCCTATCAACTACCGACTCAACATACCCTCGTGTTCGACTGGCCAAGCTTAATGCTCATTGGCCATCCACGGAGGTTAAGTTTGACCGGACTACGGGTGAATTCACAAAATGGTCAATTAGACTCGAGATATTCTTGCAACAGAGTGGCTTGGACCGGTATATTTTCGGGAAGGCCGAGCGCCTCGTTACGGAACCCGACCGTGTTACTGAGCCTGTTGCACATGCCAACTGGTTGTCGAATAATGATCTTATTATTGGAGTCATTCGTGCTGCTATATCGGATGCTGAGCAAGAAGATCTCAATACTGATGGGTCGGCTAAGGAATGCTATGATGCACTCAAGGCCCGAGCTCACCGTGAGGGGCCTGTTAAGCAAGTTGCTCTCATTCGCGAAGCCCTCCTAACGTATGTCCCTGTTTCCGAACCGTTGGATGCCACTGCGCGGAAGATTTGCGACCTTGTGGACCGTGCATTTGCTATTGGTACTATTGACAAGGACCTCTTGAAGTGCATTGCCCTCCTTAATTCCATCAACGACAAGTCTTTTGAGTCTGTTCAGACTCAGGTTTCTCGTGGCCTTGCCGATGCTTCTGCAACCAAACCGTACGCTTCTGCTGATATTCGAAAGTTATTCCAGACCATTGATAGCTTGGCCACCCTTTCCAAATCACCTGTTGACACTGCCCTCGCTGCAAAACATGCACACAATCATGGTCCCGGGCAGCTTTGCTGCACAGTCTGCTTTGGGGCTGGTCAACCGTGCCGGGGACATACTAAAGAGTGGTGCATTAGGCCAGGGGGTGGCATGGCTGGGAAGACCATTGAGGAATCAGTCAATGCACGACGTGCCACGCGAGGAGGAGGAAAACCTACTGGGAACTCGAAGACAGCCTCAGGTAACGGCACCAAGAACAACATAGCAGTCAAAGGTCTGGATGGTCAGGCATATGTCGTTGATATCTCTCATCTGCAAAAACTCCAACTTGACTCTAATAACGTCAACGTGCCGAAGACATCCGAGTTTGCTGGAATTGCCTCTTCTGGAACCAACTCGACTGAATTCTTTGAATATCATGGATTTATGGCAGTTGATGAAAGTCTGAATGACACGCACACATCAATTGACTGGGCTATTCATGCTAATTTGCACTTGGAAGCTGCACTAACGTCGACTGGGACCAAATTATTTAATCAGAAGATTAGTATGCCCTCTGCATCTCTTTTAGAAAAACCTTTTTATATCGACTCTGGTGCAACGGTCCACATTTCTCCATACCAATCCGATTTCTTTAATCTACAACCTATTCCTCCTCGTCCTGTCAAAGGAGTCGGAGGCTCATCAATTCAGGCTGTTGGAATTGGAACAATCCGCTTACAAGTCCATGACCAAACTGAAATTGTACTCGAGAATGCCCTTTATATTCCAAACTCTACAGTTAGGCTCATTTCAGTTTCGGCACTGGCTATTGGAGCAGGTGTTTCAGTTAAATTCGACCAAGCAGGTGTAACCATCATTGACTCGAAGAATAAGGAAACTGCCCTCGCCTCTGGACCACTCATCCCTGGTCATCGACTTTATACCTTGAACATGCAGGCAACATTAGCTGAGCATGCATTGATCACGCAACGTTCTCCTGACCTTACTACCTGGCATTGGAGATTGGGCCACGCTAACTACCAAACAATTGTGACCATGGCACGTGCTGGAATTCTCCCAGGTACGCTATCTATATCGCCCCCCACACAGCCAAAATGTGACCTCTGTATACTGGGAAAACAGACAAAGTCACTGGTGCCTAAAGTGCAGGAGGATGGACATAGAGCAATGAAGAAACTACAAATTGTGTGGATAGATCTAGCTGGTCCCATGCATGTACAATCACGTACCGGAAGCAGATATATAATGGATATTGTTGATGATTTCTCCAATATGCCATGGTCCATTCCACTCAAATCCAAAAGTGATGCATTGGCAGCTCTGCAGGCTTGGGAGAGAGCACGATACCTTGAAACAGGACAACATGTGGGGACATACCACACTGGTCATGACGGTGAACTAACAAGTCATGAAGCTAAGAATTGGTTGAAATCAATTGGCTCGAAACATGAATTTGGCGCACCATATATGTCAGAACACATGGGACGCATTGAACGCATGCATCGCACACTCCAAGGAAAGGCCCGAACGATGCGCATAGCAGCAAAGTGTCCTGATAATTTGTGGGATGAATTTTATCTGACTGCAGCACACTTACATGCAAAGACTGGAACAAAATCATTGAACGGCAGAACTCCCTTTGAGATGTGGTATGATCGAATCCCTGACTATTCTTACATGCGGGAAATAGGTTGTCGAGCATTCATATTGATTCAGAACGAATACAACCCAAAACTCAATGCTAGGGGAATTGAATGTATCTTAATTGGATATGGACAAAATTCAAAAACCTACAGGTGTTACGAGCCCAAATCCAGAAAGATATATGAATCATATCATGTTCGCTTCCTGGAACGTCACGATGGAGACATCACATTAGCTGAATCACACACCATAAGGAATCAGGAATCAGGACCAACCTCAATTGACCAGATACAGCGCATTTCCACACCAACTCCACCAATCATATACTCAGACGATGACGATGATATACGAGTACAGACTAATCCAATTGAAAACACAGTCATAAATGCTGGCATGCAGCCAGAAGTCAACGTGCCACCCGCTGCAGCAATTGAGCTACCTGTAGCTCCAGTAGAACCACGCCGGTCCAGTCACATACCTGTTCCGTCAGCTAAAACTCGCCCAGAAAATCATCCAATGACTCAGCTGGAATGTGCGGTTCAGGAATCGCGAGAAGCAGGCGAAAGACTTAGGTTGGCCAGGGCTGAAAGGCAACGAGGAGTTGCAGCAGCAGAAAATGCACCTGACCTACCTGAGAACCAAGCGGAAGCTCCCAATATAGATGGAAATGACCAACCTCCAGAAGAGCCAGACCTAGCCAATATCACAACCATGGAAGAAATTGAGCATCTGCTGGCTGCTGTGGAAGCGTTGAGTGATCCAATCACTTTAGAAGCTGATGATGAACCACGTACATGGAAAGAAGCACAGGAATCAGCCGATGCAAGACAGTGGGAAGAAGCGTACCGTGAAGAACTTAGGTCACTCAAAGAAATGGGAGTATATCAATTAGTGCCGAGAGAAGATGTTCCATCAGGGCATAAGGTACAAAAGGGACGCCCAGTTTTCAAAATAAAGCGAGATGAAAATGGGAAGGCTGTTCGATTCAAAGTAAGACTGGTTTTTAAAGGATATGAACAAGTCTACGGCAAGGATTACACCAAGACAACCTCTCCCACAGCACGCATGGAATCATGGCGAGTTCTTTTACACATTGCAGCCACTAAAGGCTGGGATGCCACCCAAATAGATGTCAAAACAGCATTTCTCTATGGATTACTGCCTGATGATGAAGTACAGTATATGCAACAACCCAATGGATTTGAAGAAGCCGGCAAGGAAACCTGGGTCTGGTGCCTGGTTCGTGGTCTCTATGGCATGAAGCAAGCAAGCCGTATATGGAATCACACAGTAAATGATAACATGCTGTTGTGGGAGTTCACTCGTCTTGCTTGTGAATCCTGTGTATACTATCGGAGCTCTGATTCAGGAACTGTGATTGCTGCACTCCATGTGGACAATTTTTTGTCAATTGCAAGCTCTAAGGCTGAAAATGACAGATTTAAAGAACAATTACGTACTGTCTGGACAATATCCAACCTTGGACTCCCCAGATTCGTAGTCGGGATAGCTGTGGAAAGGGACCGTGATAAAAACATTGTCAGATTATCTCAGACTGCTCTTATTGACAAAATTATCTCTCAATTTGGTCAGGCAGATGCAGCCCCAGTATCCCTGCCCATGGATCTGGGATTAAAATTGAGACGAGTTGATCGTCTGTCCCTTCCCCAAAACGAACAATTGACTCTACAAAAAACGCTGTACCGACCTCTCATTGGATGCTTACTATATCTTGCCATCTCAACGTGCCCAGACATTGCATATGCTGTTCAGCAACTGTCCCAGTTTGTTGACACTTATTCAACAATACATTGGAATGTGGCATTGCGCCTTGTACAATACCTCAAAGGCACTCGCGACCTAAAACTTGTACTGGGTAGAGCAGAACAAGGCATTAACCTTGTTGGCTTTACGGATTCCAATTGGGCTAACTGTCTCGACACAAGACGAAGCGTTGGAGGCTATGCTTGGAGCCTTGGGTCTGGTGCTATCTCATGGGCTGCACACAAACAGAAAACCATCACAGCTTCATCATGTAAAGCGGAATATATGGCCGCTTTTGAGAGTGCACAAGAGTGCATCTGGTTACGATCATTACTGAAGGGTATCGGCCACGCTGAGGCAGCATCACATGCAACCCCTATACTGTGCGACAATAACGCTGCAATCAACCTTTCGGAGGATCCTACTCTCCATTCCTGTGTAAAGCATGTTGATATCAAGTATCACTTCCTCAGGGAACGTGTACAATCTGACGAGATATGCATTCGCTATATTAACACCAAGTACAACGTTGCCGATCTTTTTACCAAGGCTCTACCAGGTCCACTCTTCATCTGCCTATGCACTCTCTTGGGTCTAAAATAAGATGAGGTTTGTTATTGGAAGAGGTTTTCTGGTGAGGAGGAGTGTTAGAACTCACCATAGTTCGACACCATCAACCTCTCCCAGACTAACACAGTAACTCAGGGTCAACATGTTTAATTATGATCTAATATATAGCTACGTACACATCGACTATACCCTCAGTCACTTACACTGGACTGAGGGTGAGCTCGAGAATATTTTTTTTTAGACGTGATACTAATATCTGTACGTAGATTTGTCTGTTAGGTATGGAGGAAAATGCAGTCACTTACACTGGACTGAGGATTTGTCTGTTAGAGTTCTAACAGAATATATATCGAGGCCTTTCTACGGAGTTTTTGTCCACGAAAATCAGAAAGTGTTTGCTCTTGTGTGATTCAGCTGTTGTTTATGTGCATAACGTGTTTCTAACAGGTTTTCTCAAGAAACCCCAGGGATTTCCTGAAGTGTTTTTTGTCTTCGTTTTCTTTTATATGTATGTGTCTATCTATGTT
The DNA here is from genome assembly GCA_027475525.1 of Macrolepiota albuminosa. NCBI lineage: Eukaryota > Fungi > Basidiomycota > Agaricomycetes > Agaricales > Agaricaceae > Macrolepiota > Macrolepiota albuminosa. The sequence goes on from JAMWFC010000117.1 coordinate 5,101,971, forward strand.
TTTCTCATCAGCCTTTGAGTGCCTATTCACAAAAATTGTCAACCACCCCCTTTATTTGGTTTCTTTCAACAATAGTCATAACAAAAGGCACTTACATAAAATGCCAATATCTCCTTCTAGTTTAGGTAATATTCATATTTATGATTGTATTTTTTTCTTCTAAGTTTAGCCAGGGTTATCTGTCCACAAAAATTGTTCAATATATGGCTTAGAAAAGGCCCCTTCAATCAAACTTTCTTCTCAGCTATGAAATCATGGCATGCTCCAAGTCTTTAAGAATGATAGTATTCATCTTGCACTATATTTTTTCCTACTTCTTGGCTAGAAAAAACTTGATACAAAATTGATTTTTAAAGAAAATATTCTTCCTGAAAGACTGGTAAATTACTTCCAAAACAAGCTTTTTTTTTATCAAAATGTGATGGAAAATTCAAAGAAGCAAAATTTCCTCCTCTTGTTGTTGACTTACGGTTGATGTTTTGAAGCAACAGCAGTGCTTAAAGACTTGAAATGATGGAGTTTTTGCATGACAGACAAAATGATGTTCCAACTAAGCATATGATTTTATTAGGAATAAGACTCAGTCTGTGTAAAATAGACTCTATTATCTATATACCTGTTATCAGAAATAAAACTGGGGTCTCATAAGTATGTGTCCAATATATAAGCAAAACCTAACACACCTCAGTCTGTATAAAATAGACTGAGGTGTGCCCAAAATCCAATCAGCCACTAATATCCCCTGCACAGCCACCACACCTCAACTTACCAAACAGGCAGTTGCACCATCTGCCACTCCCATCCAACAGATGTTGCTTGGCACAATCTTTCAACTTGGATAGACAATTAAATTGTGAACATTGTATTAAATAGTTTAATTTATAACTGTCAGGCTCTGCTGATCCAGAGTTCTTTCTAGTAAAGCAATGCCCTTACAAGGTGGACTCAAGTGCTGAACTATGTGTACTCAGGTGTCAAATGCTCTGGAACATGCTCTGGGGCACTAGACACCAAAATGAGTAAGTCTATTGTGATCTGGTAGGTATGCCACTGTAAAATGTGCTTGATTTCTTTATATCACACTTATACTACTATATATCACATCTGGCCATCCACATTGTTGAGGTCAGACAAAGGAATTAGAAGATGTACACTAGAATATGGGTTGGCTACTCTCAGTTACTTTTATACTACAGACTGAAGATGAGCCCAAAATACTGACTACAATGCAATCATTTACTTATTGTATCATAAATAAAGACTTACAAGTCTGTTTATAATCTAGATACAGAATACAATCACTTCTATACTACAGACTGTAAGGATGACCTCTGAAGGTTGTGGCTAATAACTGGCAGAGGAAAATCTGAAGCATATTAGAACAGTACTGACATCAATAAGAAGCATAACTAATCATCTGGCAGAGAGACATCTGAAGAAAACAAGTCTAAGGATTTCTCTGCTATGGTGTGGTGCATCAGTGTAATGGATAGTCGTGTCAAATCTGATACTGTGGTCTGATTTAGCACTGTGTGAACCACACAAGACTGCTCTAGCTTATAACCTCTGATTACATTTTTTTTAAAAAATCTTCTGCTATTGGCTTTAGACTCTAGGCTTTGTTACCAACTAGGCAACTCATTGAACTATCAACTTCTATTGGCATCACATCAAAAACATGCTTTCATGACTGGTTCTCTTGATCCAAAGCTCCTTTTCCCAGATACAGATGATCCACCTGTCTCACAGGCTATAAAGGTGCCAGCTACATCTACATACCAGCCCCTGCCAAAGCAGGATAAAGTTACTTTGCAATAATAGCATGAGCTTTGGAATGCTGAGTAGACTATCTGTATCATGGATAATGTCCATAGTGAGGCCTGGTAGTAAACCAGGGGAGAAATCTGTGGTCTCAGGAGTGTCACTGCCTCATTGCCAGCAAGCCAGATGCCTTCACTCATGTACCTGGTGATAGGACCCCACACAGGCTAGGCATCAGCTCTGGACATCAAACTTGGCACACGTAATTTATTCATTCTGGGCCTTACTCAACAGACACACACAGCAAGTGACAGATCCAATCAGTGATAGCACCAGTGGCAGTGGGAATGACAGCTGGCATCATGCCACCAGTAAGCATTGACAGGTAGCATCAATCAATCAGCACATAGCACAGCTAGCTGATGACAGTGCTTACAAATTAAAAATAATGTCATTTACTCATAACAGACAGTGTGGCATTTACCCTGGCACCTGATGTCTCTTGGTGCCCCTTCTCAGTCAGACAGACAGCTTTCTTGTTTCATTTCTCATTATTTAGTTTGATGCACAATGTGTAATTGCATTCCCTACAGTTTACTGCTTCTTGGTGACCCTTAGCTACTTGGCAACAGGGAACTTGTTTTCATTATAAATACTTACCATTGTCACTAGTTACCACAGAACAGAGTACCCTGTTTACCCCTCAGTTCACCTCATAGTTCAGATTTCATTTGCGCTGACTAAGTTCATAGTCACTAAGTATCTGAGCATCTCTAACCTGTTTGCCACAGTTTACAGAACCTATGCACCTTGCACCTATGGCAGGCAACATGCAGCTTAGACATCACTAAGTGTAACCAAGTGGCCTAGAGCCTCAGCACTAGGTCTAACCTTAACCGTGTTGTTGCTGAACAACCTTCATGTTGTTCAGTAGATCCAGACTAGACTTTGCAGTATGTACTGCCATAATTGCTATATTACTAAATTACATAATATACTACATACAATTGTTGCTGCTACCTTACATAAGGTAGCTTTTTTGTTACACTACTCATAGGACTAAATTAAACATCGATCTGATTTTGTGGTGTAACTGTAGGCTATTGACAGTGTTTCACTTTTTTGAACCTGAAAGGTTCAATTCCAGCCTATAAAAAGGATTATGAGTCTAGAACTAAATCTAGACTGATAGGAATTTTGAACATCAAACTCTAGTTAATGTAAGGGCGACCTCTAGAGGCTGTGGCTCAGTCACACAGCTGGCAGAGGGAGATCCAAAGTGTATTAGAGTATGTACTGACAATATCATAATAACTACTCACCTGGCAGGGAGACATCCAAAGAGAACAAGTCTAGGGATTCCCTATGCCAGTTTGGATGCTTCTGGGGCTTCTGAAGCATGGGAAACAACTGTACAGTACAACAAAACCTTAAAAACTCAAAAATTGACTAACCAAACAACTGTGCAAACAAGGCAGGAAAACTCTGGACTTTAGAAGTCAGAAAGGCAAACTCTGGCTTATATAAGCAGTCTGGAAGCGGTGCTGAAGGGCCCACACTTGTCTAAATAGTAGCTAAAGAATCAGAGCACCTCAAGGGCTGAGAGTAGTACTAACAGATAGTGTTGAAAGAATAGAAACAGTAAAATGAAATAATGTCAGAAGAAATAAGAGAATGAATGAAGGGAGAGTAAAGAGATAAGGAGTGAGAAAAGGAAGAAATGAGGAGTCCCCTGACACTGGCTTCACACCCAGTTGAACGAGCTGCGCTGCGTGCCTTCGGCACACAGCTAGCATCTCGTTGGGGGCTTCGCCCGCAAACCCCCCCCAACTAAGCCTCCACCCTAACCTCACTTCGTTCGGTTAGGGCTCCAAGTATGTATAAGTAATTCAGCCTCCACCTTAACCTCACTTCGTTCGGTTAAGGCCTCGGTATTTCCCAACTCAGTGCTCAATCCCGGCCTCAACCTCACTTCGTTCGGTTAAGGCCTCGGTATTTCCCAACTCAGTGCTCAATCCCGGCCTCAACCTCACTTCGTTCGGTTAAGGCACTCGGTACAAACTTGTCAAAGTATTATTGTAAGCTGAATTGAATTTTTCAGATTTTTTAAACATTTATCACTCTTAAAAAAATCAGTGTATCAGTAGCCTTTAAGTTTTTTCTGATTTTTCATTGATTTTTCTGGAAGTTTTTGAGTATTTTCTACCAAGATCTACTGGAAAACATACTAAAAAGACAATTCTTTGTTCAATCTTTTTGTTTTTCAACTCAAGTCTTAAATTCAACTTCAATACTATTATTAATTTGTTGATATTTTATGTTCTGAGTAGTTAAAAGCTCAAATACAATCTCAACCTTACTTTTTTCGGTGCAAGAAATTGAGCTCAAATTTGACTTCAACTCATTCAAATATTAACATTACATTGTTTAATATATAAAACATTAATTTATTAACTTTGCACTATATGAATCTTCAATAAAATATGCTCAGGACATACATACATTGGGTGCAGAGAATGACATTCTTTTGTAATCCAATTAATTTCAGAATTTGATTTGAATAGTTTTGTTACAAAACATTTTGACTGAACTTAGAAAAATAAGAAAAATTGCCACAGGAAGCTAGTTCTGGTTCTTAGGCTTAAAAATGACCAATATAGTCCCTCCAATACCTTTGAGAGCATTAGATCAAGTGTTATTCAAAATCTAATTACAATATTTTTTTAATAATTTTGACAGAAAGATTTAAATAAAAATCTGAACTTAATTGCATTATTTTCACTGTATTTTTACATTGTTTTGGCAAAAAATATCATTCCTGCACCCAGTGATAAAGAGAGGAACCAACAAAAAAACAAAAATGATTGCAGAACATGTGTATCATGCAAATTAATGCTAAACAATGGAAAGAGCCGAAAATCTGATGTGCACAGCCACAATTTCAAAGTCAGCTTATTTGATAAGCTGCTGACAAAGATTAGCTAAGATTTTGATATTCTGACAAATCTTAGGTCAGCAGTGCCAAAAAAGGATGAAGTTCACACGAATTGTCCCATAATATATAGATGAGCTGGAGGAGACGGTGGTAGGCAGTCACCAGCACAATGGAATGGTGAAACTCCAGCATATGGTGCAGGTCAAAGACCTGTGTGGGTGTTCTCCACTATCCCACCAGCAAAGGGTAGGAATAAGACACCAGGGTTAACTGAGGCGACTAAGGTGGACAATAATAATATGCACCAGCACCTCAGCAGTATAATTGATGACACAGTAGGCATGCCCTTGTGGCTACTGGAGGGTATCAAGCCATGTAAAGCAGAAGCCAAGCATATCCAGCTATATTAAGGAGAATTCAAGTTCAGTGACTTGGAGAATTGGATGATGGATGTATGTAATCACCTGGCATCATGCCAGTATGGAGGGGACCGCTTAAACAGAGAACATGTATTTGTGCTGTCAGAGTTCTTGGATGGGCCAGCCAAGAATTGGTTCTGGCAGCATGTTCTCCACTATAACAGAGCACAACAACAGTGGATGTTCAAGGATGTCATCCTTGAGCTATATAACCATTTTGTCAGTGCATTGACTATGCAAGATGCATGGGAGGCATTTGTCAATGCTACATTTATGGAGAAACTTGGCATCCAAGGTTTCTATGATACCTTAATTGATCATGCCCAGAATATGTCTATATACCCAGATAGCTGGGTAATGACAGATATGTTCTTGAGAGGTATTCCAGATGCAATGAGGGAGTCCCTGATTTGTGATAATGGACTCTCCCCTGAAGTAAATTCCATGGAGGAATTTGTTGTGCATGCACTCTGCTATAAACAGTTGTGCAAAGTGGCACAGCACTCTGATCTGCACCGTGCCAAGATGCAGCCTATAGTGCATCAGGTTAAAAGACAGGAGCCCCAGAAGGTCAGCACCTTTTGGGCAAGATGGCAAGACCTGGCTGACAATCTGGACCCACAGCTTGTGATACAGCAGATAGTGGGGCAAGTGCTGATGTTTAGGAGCTCTCACCCGCTGGTGCAGCGCAAGGTGAAGGGCAAGCCAGGGGAGGGAGCAGGTCAGGCAAGGCAGCTGACACTGGCCTACTGTCTCTGACGAGGATAAAGTGGACTCAGATAATGAGCCTGACATCAATGACAACAAGGTGGAGCACCTCAATACTAAGGTTACAGAGATGGGCAAGGTCTCTGGGGAGGAGGACAACTTGGACACCGAATATGTTGAGGTAGACATATATGACGTCTATGATAATGACTATTATGGTTGAGAGTCTGAAATGGAGTTCATGGGAGCACTGATGGATTACCTGGTCAGTGAAATGGACTGCCCAATAGGAGCAGCCAATGAGAAGGTGTATAAGGTACACCTTCACAAATCACCTGAAAAGCTGTTTAGGCCAGCAGTGAAGAGAGAGGACAAAGAATGCCTCATGTTGTTGTGGAAGAGGGATACTCTTACTGAGGAAATGTCCTTGGTAGTTGGTCGTTTCCTGTGGTCAGAACACAAGTAGGCAACAAAAGAAGAAGGAAGTAGCCATGTGATAGTCTCCACATAGGGTACAAATATTGCAAGAAGAGAATAGAGTACACTTTTGCAAGAGGAGTCAGAGTGTGATAAGGAAAACAAGGTCAATGTTGCCAGAGAAATCGACCAGATTGAGATATCAGACAATAGAGGGTCAAAGTTTTGAGAGAAGTCCCAAGCAGCCAAAGACAAAACTCAGACCAGAAAAGTGGGGTATGAAAACCTGTCTTTTTATTTGTTAAGGCTGCCTTTTTATACCTATTTTATAGGACCTCTGCATTGCCAATCCCTGTCCCAGACGCCTCCCATTGTTGATTTCCTCACATATTTACATTTTGACCGCTGGTTGGTCTCATAATTACAAACCTTATTTCCCTCTTTCCATATCCATACCCTTGATTTCCCAATCTGTCCATCCAACTTTTTGTCCACCCTTTTACTTTCCCATTTCTCTTTGTTTGATGTAAACTCCCTCTTGTCCATGTCAAATCTACTTTGCATGCCATATCTCCTTCACAGTGTATTTCCATCTGCAGAATCTATTTCTCTACCACATTGTATGTGGAAGTTGATGGGCACAAGGCTTGGACCTTGTGGGATTCTGGGAGTACAACAACTGGTATAATGCCTCAGTTTTGTCAGGTACACAATATCTACATGAGCAAGCTGAAGGAGCCATTGCTTCTTCAGCTGGAAACTGTGGGCAGTCATGCTACTGTCCAGTTCAGAACACAGGTGGCTATAGCTTGTGCAAAGACTAAGAGCTGGGAATATCTTGATATGGCAAACTTTGACCACTATGACATGATTGTCAGGACATTGTACATGCATAAACATAATGTTATTCTGGACTTCAAGAATAATCAGATTGTGGTGGATGGTGAGACCATCCCATCTATATGGGTGGCTCTGGACAATGGGGATGGGAGGATCCATCACCACAGAGCCATTGAAAAAAACTGTTAATATGGTGGGAAACAATTTCCCACTATGAAGGAGGTTGAGCTGGGGCAAGCTTGCCGAGCAATAGCCCTGCACTTATGGTGCTGGAACAGGAGGTTGAAGAGTACAAGCACACTCTGAAGAAGGGAAAGAAAGAGCCCAAAAAGACTAAGACACTCAAAGTACAGGGTAAGGTGGCAACCAAAAGTAGGAGAGCTGAGGATAGTGAGCCTCAGAAGGTAGCCAAATGCCAACCAACATTATCAAAAGTTAAGGTTAAGGACCTTGTTACAGATGAAGAGGAAAGGGTGGACACATTGTTGTCATTGCTAATAGAGAGGTCGATCTGGGATTGACCTATACCACACCCAACATTTGAGTGGGCATTTGATCCCTGCATGCCTCCAGAATGGAACAAATTGGTGTCGTCCATGTATGCATGGAGGGGATCACACTGGAATGTGACAGGGGAACAGTATCAACAGGCAACTGATGATGAAGTGTCCCAGCCAAGCAAGATAATTTTTGATGGATTATTAGTCATAGTGAGGAGGCAGAAGCAGCTGCCTCTGGCTTATCTACATATACTAGACAAAAGTGAACTGAGAATTGCAGCCCTCAGAGAGAAATATGGGCATCTGAGGACAAAAGAGGAAGCAACAGTGCTTGTCCAAAGGCCAACACAAGATAAAGAAAAGGGTAAAGCTGAGGGGCTGACACTGGAGGACATTCCTGTCCTGTGACAGCAGTGGCAGGAGGAATTTGCAGATATTCTAAATGGCACCAAGGAGGAACTGCCTTCTTGGCAAGAAGTGAATCATGAAATCAACCTTATTGATGAGACTAAAGTGTATAGATACCCCCTTCCACAATGCCTGATGGCGTTGCAGCAGCAGCTGGGAGACAAGACTAACTGGTACTTGAAGGCTAGATGGTGGAAGGCTAGACCAGCCTCCCAGGCAGCACTCTTGTTGTGTATTCTCAAGAAAGATGGAATGTTGAGAACAGCATTAGATGCTTGACAACAAAATAACAATATGGTAAAGGATGTGACTCCATTGCCAGATCAGGAAGTAATCCAGGAGGATGTTGCATGTGCCAAGTTCAGGTCAAAGATTGACCTGACAAATGCACATGAACAAGTATGGATCCAAGAGGGTGATATCCATAAGATGGTGTTCTCATCAATTACGAGAACATATGTTAGTAATATCATGCAGATTGGAGACTGCAATGCTCCAGCAACATTTTAGAGGTTAATGACCTCCATTTTTCAAAACATAATCAGACGGTTCATACACATATACCTAGACAATATATTCGTCTTCTCCGATACTATCAAGGACTATGAGCAGCATCTGCAAATAATTTTTGAGTGCCTGAGGTCGAACTTGCTGTACCTCAAATGGAAGAAGTGTAAACTTTACTCTGATGCAATCAATTGTCTCAGACACAAGATTGATAGTCAGGGTATTTACCCTGACAAGGATAAGGTAGATCACATATGCAAGTGGAGAGTGCCTTGAACATATAATGACATTCAGAGATTTGTGGGCTTGATGAACTATATAGGCAATTGTTTGCCTGATATTACCACTTATACAGGGCCATTAATGTTCATCACACAGAATGGAGCACCATTTGTATGGTGGCCCATTCACCAACAATGCTTTGAGATGATCAAGCACATCTGCTCAAAAATCCCTGTGATCCGTCCCATTGACCCAAGGCAGTCTGAGCCTATATGGCTCATATGTGATGCCTCAAAGACTGGGGTCAGTGCCATGTATGGCCAAGGTCAGACTTGGCAAACATGCCATCCTGCTGAATTCATGTCAAAAAAGTTCACATCAGCTCAGCAGAATTATGCAGTGCATGAACTGGAAATGTTAGTGATACTTGAGGCACTCCTCAAGTGGGAAGACAAGTTGATGGGGTATAAGATCCACATCATCACCAATCATAAAGCACTGGAGTTCTTCAAAACTAAAGCATCCCTATCTTCCAGGCAGTGCTGGTGGATTGACTATATGTCTCAGTACCAGTTTGACATAACATATTTCAAGGGTGAGCTCAATAAAGTTGCTGACTGTCTCTCAAGATATTTCGAGAGCGATAGGGCTACTGAGTACCATGATAGCTATGAGTATGTCAATGCAGATATATGCATTGACCTTCAAGGTGACGCCCTTCCCTATTATCGATACAAGGAAGTCAAAGAGCATGTGGTAGAGCTCTGGGCAATGCAAACATGGGAGCTACAGCACAGCCAGCATATAATAGAAAGGCATGAGGTGTGGAATGTAGAAGATGAACAGCTTAGGCTGGCTCAGCAGAGTCCAAGTCCACAGCCAGAAGTCCTGGAGCAGGAGCCAGCAGGGCAAAGGTTTTGGGAAATGACCCTTGCTGACACGCTAAACATGCATGGAGGTGCCAGTACACCTCTGCCAGCAGTCACCAACAACTTTAGAGCCACGGTAAAATGGTTGTACCTGAATGTAGCGTAGTCTGCTATGTGGCGTTGGCTACATAGCTTTACTTACTGTAGTAGATATTATATTATATTTATTATAATATAATATTAATATATTAATTACTTTACCCTATATATATGTACATATGTGCTGCTTATTAAGCAGCTTATTTTGTGTTTGTACTACATAGTCAATAGACCGGACTGGTCTGATTCTGTGCAGTGTGAACATTAAGCTCACAACTTCCTGTAACTTCGTTACATTTTTTTGAATCCGCCAGCTAGGATCTATTGCCTAGCATCCGACGTCAGTCGCTGAGTTCATTGACAGAACTCTATCAGCTTCTCGAGCTTCTTGCACAGCCACACCATGCAAATTTCAAACAGGGGATTGATGAGTAATCCCATACCTGCAGTGCCCACTGACGGCGGGCGAAATGCCCACGACCTACGGGGAGACCCAGCAGACACCCAGGACGCGTCAGCGTCCAATGCGGGTCAGGTAAGACCCAAGGCTCGAGACCAAGGTCAGAGTACCGACCTGGCCGGGAATGAGAGCGAGGCCCGGAGAGCTGAAAGCTCACAGCAGGACGGTCCGCAACGCCTCCAGGACAAGATGCCCGGGGGATTAACGCCCCCAGTTACGCAGCTGCCAGGAGGACCGCGACGGTCTAGCTGATTGGCTTCCAAAGGACCCCCGGAGGACGGCCGACAGTCAACAGGCACCTATGGCGCCCAGGAGATGCCAAGTTGTCAGTACGGACTGGGAGAGCCCTCCCTCCGAGCCGGAGTAGTGGGACCAGGCAGTCCACCGCGGGCTCAATGCCTTTTAAAATGGCGGAAGCCTGCATAGAGGAGGTACCAGAGGAGGCTGCAAGGCCTGAAGTATCCTGCGCGGAAAACCAATTCCCATGCACACCAGCAGTGGAGGAAGCTCCGGAGGTTGTAGAGCTTCCAGAGGAGGTGATGGAGTCGTCAAGTGACGACGACGCCGGAGCAGAGGAACAGCGGCTGAAAACTGCATACACCGTGCGCTTGCGGGTGTTCTGGGACTTGCACCCAGAGGTGATGAAATACACCACCTAAGCGTGACTTGAGCGCTACGTGTCAGCCCATATAGTAGCACTTAGGCGACAAGGGCACGAAGTGCCCAATGTATTCAGTACAAAATATACTGATTTAATGGTGAGAGTGCTCACGATGAAGCTGCAAATGTATGTGCAGCGGAAGGCCACACAGCAATTGGGGGTCTCGACCCCCTGGAGCCACATGTCCAAGGAATGCTCGGCACAACGCAATCAAGACGTCGGAATTGAGCTAGTAGAGGCACTAGCACGGGCACAGGAAGTGCCCAAAGTAAGACCGGTGAGTACTTTTTATACTCCAGCAGGACAAGGGTGGCGTGAGGAGCCCCCACACATGCGTAACCACGACTGTAGGACAGATATGTCAGGTCTGGATGGGCACGATAGTACCGTGCTCAAGGTGGAAAGCGAGGCATCTGGGATGCCGTGCGTGCCCATGGCTGAAACGTTGAGCGACAGAGTCGCGTATCAACGTATGCGCAATGGCGACCTCAGGACTAAGGGACAGTCCCTTATCGACAATCAGGGCATCGTATTCAAGGGCACTAAGCCCATTGACGAGATGCGTCGTCAATTTGTCACGCAGGGTCAGGAGAATCAAGCTTCTCCAGCTCCAGGGCAGCGCAACGATCATGATTGAGGAGACTTCCTCGATCGAAATAGCGCCACGAGACGTGATGTCCCTGGTAACGGCCGGGATGACGGCCCTAGGTCAATTCCTTGAGATGAGGGCAATTATGCCCACAGTCAAGGAGGCTCGGGACGTCCTCCGCAAGGTGGACAAGGGAAGTCACTTCCCCATGCCGCTGATTTGGTGACTAGATCCCCGGGTCAGCGGGAGGCCATTTGAATGCATCATGAAGCCATGCACAATTGCCTGCATCGAGTAGTCAATGATGCCCTGGGCATAACCTTACGGTTACCAGACGGAGTGAAGCTGCATAAAGCAGACAGTAGGCACATTCATGCCTATACAGGCGCATCCAAGTTCAGCGACCTGGAAGATTGGGCGATGGATGTATGCACCCATCTTGCCATGTGCTTATATGGAGGCGACCGTATGGAACAAGAACAAATCTTTGTTCTTCCTGAGTTCTTGGCCGGAGAGGCCATGGGATGGTTTCGACGGGCAGTACTGCACGTCAACCGTGTCCAATATGACTGGACATTCAAAGGAGTCCTTACAGGACTGTACGATCGATTTGTACACCCCTCAACGCTCCAGGATGCAAGGCGGGACTTCCAGTCCGCCAAGTACACTGAGAAGTTGGGAGTACAAGGGTTCTATGATACCCTTAATGACCATGCCCAGAACATGGCAGTATACCCAGACAGGTATATGATGCTCGAAACGTTCTTGGATGGCATTCCACCGGACATGCGCCACTATTTGATACATGAGGACGGATTGTCCCCAGAAGTCAACAACGTGGAAGAATTTGTGGCATATGCCATCCGGTATGAGCAGTCTCTGAAGACTGCTAACCACTACAAACACCGGAGTGGACACAAAGGGGGACTCAGGCGACTACCACCTGGTGGGACACCCTCACGGGGTCAGCATGTGGGGACCTTCCTGGCCCAAAAGACCGATTTGGACCGTGACCGCAACACATGGTTTGTTGTATGCAGAACCCCTGCGGCGAACCAAGGGCGGAGCCGCCCATGCCCAGATCGGGTGCCGGACAAAGAACGTACTAAACCAAGGCTGGACTTCAAACCGGCCAACCCACCAGGTCAGACAGGGACTTGTTTCGCGTGTGGCCAACCAGGCCACTACGCTACCAACTGCCCCGTGAAGCCAGGAGCCCCGAGGAAGGGGTATACACCCCGCGCCCACCTTTGAGCTGCACATACTGCAGCCGCAAGTGGGAGTGACGGAGATGTTTCTGCCGAGTCTGAGGCAGAGCACCCCACAAATGACCAGGAGCCCCCAGAGGAGGCATCGGGTGCCAAGCCCAAGAGTGTGGTCGTGGAGGGGGAGGAGTACATCACAGTCGACGTATATGACGACGTCTACGACAATGAGTACTACAGTCGCGACAGCGACTCTGAGTGCCTAGCGGCATCACAGTCGACGTATATGACGACGTCTACGACAATGAGTACTACAGTCGCGACAGCGACTCTGAGTGCCTAGCGGCATGATGGATTGGCCGTCCACAAATGATCCCGAATAGAATAACGTGATTCGGATGAAGAAGGTGACTCTTTGTCGTGCAGAGGGCACTTTGCAGCGCCCTACATTGAAACGAGCAGACAAGGAGTGCCTGGTCTCGTATGTGGACGTAGACGGCCACAAGGCATGGACCCTATGGGACTCTGGGAGTACTACATCGGGCATAATGCCCCAGTTTGCCCATGTGTACGGAATATCTGTGCAGGAGTTGGATATGCCATTGGCGTTACAGCTGGGCACCGTAGGGAGCCGAGCCATGGTGCAGTATGGGACAAATGTGACTGTCCAAACGCCGGGCTCACGTAGCCGGGAATACATGGATGTAGCGAACTTTGATCGCTACGATATGATACTGGGAACACCATTCATGCGGCGTAACAAAGTCATATTAGACTTTGACCATTGTCAGGTGCTAGTGAATGGGAAAGTGATCCCAGCCGAGTGAGCTACAGCAGACGACACTGATAATCGTCTGCGACATCATCGCACTATGGAGAAACGCAAGGACTCTCCATGACTTGGCCGGCGCAGAGTGCCGGCCATGGAGGATGTGGAGGAGGAAGTGCAGGCTATGCCTGGACTGAGCGCAGACCACAACGTGGTAATGATGAGCGAGGAGGAGTATCAAGCCTCCAAGAGGAGCAACGAGCGAATAATCGCTCATGATGTTTGAGGCGCAAAGCCTCCAGACAAGCACCATTGAAAGGCGAGACAACGGGAGGACTCAGTGGATGTATGTCCACCTACGTCCTCACGAGTCAAGTTGGAAGACTTGAGAGACAGCATCCGAGAGGCGGAAGCCTCAGGAGAGGGGGACACATGGTCCCTATGGGAGCGACCAGCCCCCCTGCCGGAGTACGACTGGGCATACGACCCCCGAATGCCACAAGAGTGGAACGAGCTGGTGGCAGCCACGTGTGCGCAAAATGCGCACCAGAGATGGATGACCGTCAAACCAGCGTATCGCCAGCCAGCCTCGGACGAGGTGTCCGTAGCGTACTCACTTGTACGTGAGGGGAAAAGCCTCATGGCTTATAAGGCGTGGGTGCTCCGCTGAGACTACATATACCTGATGACAGTGTCAATCGGGTGCTTGCAATGTGCGAGCAGTATGCACCGCCACCTCGGCTACCCTCAGAGACGGTGGAAGTACTTCCCCCAGTGCGTATGAAGGGGAAGCAGAAGGCAACAAGCCTTCGTGAGGAAGATATTCCTCGGTTGCGTCAGCAATGGCAAGAAGAATTTGCCGACATGGTCAACGGGACCAAGGAGGAGCTTCCGCCATGGCAGGAGGTGAACCATGAGATTAATCTCATAGATGAGAGCAAGCAGTATAAATATCACTTGCCGCGCTGTCTGCGCGCACTCCAGGAGCAACTACGCAATAAAACTAATCGCTATTTGAATGCTCAATGGTCCCCATGCACCACCGTGCAAGCTGCACCATTATTGTGCATCCCGAAGAAGGATGGAACCCTTCAAACAGCTCTTGATGCATGTCAGCGCAATGACAACACCATAAAGGATGTAACTCCTTTACCAGATCAGGAGGTGATCTGGGAAGACGTGGCTCGGGCGAAGTATCGCTCGAAGATTGACCTTACTGACGCTTATGAGCAGGTGCGCATTCGCACCAAAGATGTACCCAAGACCGTATTTGCATCGATCATGGGCACGTTCACGAGCAACATAATGCAGATTGGAGACTGTAATGCTCCAGCAACTTTCCAGAGGCTAATGACCTCTATCTTCCGAGACGTAATAGGACGTTTCATGCACGTCTACTTAGATGACATATTCATCTACTTGGATACTATGGAGGAGCATGAGCAGCACCTCAGAGTCGTATTCGAACGACTGCACAAGTACAAGTTGTACTTGAAGTGGAAGAAATGTGAGCTCTACGCTCAGAGTATAGACTGCCTAGGGCATGTCATAGATGAGTGGGGTATCCACCCCGATCAGGACAAGCTCAATCACATTCGGGAGTGGCAAACACCCCGAAACTACAATGACATCCAACGGTTCATTGGTCTTGTCAACTACATGTTGAGCTTCTTGCCTGATGTCACAGCCTATACTGGGCCACTTATGGCCATGACGCAGAACGGGTCACCGTTCAATTGGAGGCCGTTGCACCAGCAGTACTTTGAGATGGTCAAACGGATCTGTACAAAGACTCTGGTGATTCAACCAATCGACCCTAGATGGGACGAGCCAATATGGCTCATTTGCGATGTGTCCAAGACAGGCGTCGGAGCCATGTATGGTCAGGGAAGCAGCTGGCAGACATGCCGCCCAGCAGGGTTCATGTCGAAGAAGTTCACGATGGCCCAGCAAAACTATGCGGTGCATGAGCTGGAGACTCTTGCCATACTCGAGGCCCTCCTCAAATAGGAGGATAAGCTGATGGGATATCCCATCCACATCATAACGGACCACAAGGCCCTTGAGTTCTTCAAAACTCAGGTGAACTTGTCGCCGCGTCAGCGACGGTGGATAGACTACATGTCGAGATATCAGTTCGACATCACCTATGTTAAAGGTGAACTCAACAAAGTGGCAGACTGCTTGTCACGCTACTTTGAGAGTGATGTAGTCAGGGAGGCTCACGAGCCTCATGAGTATGTGCAGGCAGACTGCCGCATAGACCCAGATGGAGAGGACTTACCTCTCCACCGATACCAGGAGCTCAGGGAGCATGTCCTGGAAGTACGCGCTATGCGTGACGATGAACGGAGGCGAAGCACTCGCCTCAGAGAGCAGCGTGAAGAGCGGGACGTGGCCGCCCAGTTGCTCAAGGAGCATGAAGCCGTGGACCCAGCGTCCACTGAGGAGCACGAGCGCCATGATATACCCGTTACGCTTGCGGAGATGCTCGAAGGCAAATTGCCTTCATCCCAGCCCCCTAGCCTGGTCAACGACGACTTCCAGAAGGAAGTGGTGCAGGACTATGGCGATGATTCTCTCTTCGCCAAGATACTCGCCAATCCTGACGACCATCCTCGGTTCAGGCATGAGCCTGGTGGACTGATTACAACAGAGAACCGTCAAGGGGTGGCAGTGGTATGCCTCCCCTGTACGCAAACCATTATTACGCAGGTCTTGGACCAGGCCCATGCACTGGTGGGGCACTTTGGTGCCGCCTGGACATTGGGCTACATCCGGAGATGGTATTGGTGGCCACGTATGGCCCAGGAAGTGACTAAGTTTTGTGCCTCATGCGCAGCGTGTCAGAGGGCAAAGTTGCCCCCTGGATCCCCTCCCGGGAAGCTACACCAGCTACCCGTGCCGGTGAAACCTTGGGATTCGATTGGAATGGACTTCGTAGGTCCCTTTCCCGAGTCCAGAGGGTTCAATTATCTCTGGGTGGTCATATGCCGCATGAAGAGCATGGTGCACCTCATACCGGTGCGAACTACGCTGATGGCTAAGGAGCTGTCATGGATCTACCTTAGAGAGATTGTTAGGCTGCATGGGCTGCCTAGTACCATTGTGAGTGATCGTGACTCAAAGTTCACGTCTCAATGGTGGAGAGAACTCCACAAACTGCTAGGAGCACGACTCCTCATGTCGACGTCCTTCCATCCTCAAATGGATGGGCAGACAGAGCGGGCTAACCGCAGTATAGGTCAGATTCTGAGGGCAGTTGTTTGCCCTGACCAACGGGACTGGGTGGACTGGTGTCCACTCACTGAGTTTGCGATTAACGTGAGTATCTCAGATACCACAGGGTATGCGCCCTTTGAACTCAACGGAGGGTACTTGCCCTCCATGCTGCACGAAGTTCGTGCTGATACGGTGGCTCACCACGGAGTTGTCGAGTTTGCCAGGCAGGCCCTGGAGAACATCGCGGCGGCGCATGACGCCATCATAGAGGCGCGAGTCTTTCAGGCAAAAAACGCCAATCACCGTAGGCGAGCAGAACTGCCAATAGCAGTAGGAGCGTTGGTGTACCTATCAACGCGTAATCTGAGGCTCCCAAAGGGACGGGCGAGTAAACTCTGCCCGAAATGGGTAGGCCCATACCGCGTTCTAGATGCAGAGCCAAGTACCTCCAACTACGTGTTGGAGCTGCCTCTGGCATTACAGGAACGACGCATCGTTCCTAAGTTTCATGTGTCGCTGTTGCGACCTTACAGCGCATCTGACGATGCGCTATTCCCTAACAGGGCAACCCCAGGCCCCTATGATTTTGGGGCTCGAGACGATGACGAATGGTTTGTCGAGTGCATAATTGGGCACCGGTGGACTGAGCGTAACACGCTCGAGTTTGAAGTACGTTGGTCCCTTGGGGACACAACATGGGAGCCACACTGCACCGGTGGACTGAGCGTAACACGCTCGAGTTTGAAGTACGTTGGTCCCTTGGGGACACAACATGGGAGCCACACTCCATTGCTCCAAGTTGGCGGCACTTGACTGTTATTTGGAGTTGAAGGGCATTAAGCGCCCACATCAATTAAGTAAGCGTGCCAGCGCTTAATGTGATCAGCAGTGCCGATCGTGGCTTGGCTGAGTTGGTCAGCAGCTGTGGCTGAAACACATCTTAAAAGGCGAAATTTCTTTTTTGCCTTTTTCCCTCAACCATGGACAACATGCCCGTGGATCAGTCTGAGCAGCAGCAGCAGCAGCAACAGCAGCAGCACCTTGAGTTTGCGCCGTCAGTCTTACCGTCGGCTGAAGGGGGGGCAGATGGCTCCCCCGCTGACCCAAAATGCGCCCCAGTGGGGACAATCGCAACCAGCTGTGGGCTTCCCACAGCAGCAGCAACCACCAGCGGCGTGCTACCTGCCGCAGCAGCCAGTAATCAGTGGCTATCCGCCACTTCAAACCATGCAGGGCAACTTCATGCCCCAGAACACACCTGTGGGTGGCTATCAGCCGCAACAACCAGTATTGGGCGCTTATGCGCCACATCACACCGAGGGCCAATCCCAGCAACAGGCCTACGAGGGGCTAGTCAGCTCCCAAGCAGCGCCAGGATGGGGACAGTTTGCCCCTGCTATGGCGAGAGGGGCTATGGGCGCACATCCTTTGCCCCAGTTTACCGCCCCGGCGCACTACCCTGGGATGGGTGGTGTGCCCGTAATGATGCCGTACCCCCTGGCTTGGATGGGGGCTTGGGGCGCAATGCCCCAGTACAGCGACTCGCATGAGTCGCAAGCCAAGGGAGGCCGGTCGATTTCCCTGTCGACCACAGCACCAATTGACAATCTAGAGGGACGCAAAGCATCCCTCATGCAGGCCACCGCCGGTCGATTTCCCTGTCGACCACAGCACCAATTGACAATCTAGAGGGACGCAAAGCATCCCTCATGCAGGCCACCACAGCCATTGAGAGCACAGAAACTCTCAGTCCAGGACGGAGCATCAGTTCATTGGCTGATGCACCGACGGAGAGCTTGGCCAAGCTCTCCTTGCTACAGCAGCTGGAAATGCCGCACCAATCCGAGCCCAGCTCGGAAGAAGAGTCGCGTCCTCGACATGACAAAGGAAAAGCACGGGCTGTCGAGCCCAGTCACAACCAGGACTTAGTCCTGGCTACTCTTCTCCAACGTCTGGGAGATAACGGGTACGATGTACCCACAGAGTCATCATTCCTCCGCGATGCGGAGGCAGTCGTCCTCATCTGCCAGATGATGGACAACATGGATCATATGCGCGCCCAGCGCAAAACTGATCTCCTTGCCCTATTGGCCGCTCGTAAGCGGCAGACTACACCCCCGAGTCGGGACACCAACTCCAGCAAAAGGGCGCATTGGCAAGGAGTGGAGGATGCGCCCTCCCGCTCGATTAAGTCGAGTGTTGCTGCCCCCGGCCGGGAGGCCGGTCTAGGATGGGACATCCTTCCCTATGAAGATGTCCCTGCTCCAGCCGCCCCCCGGCTTATCCAGCGCCTCGCCAGCGGCGCGTCTGAGGTCGCGTCTTCATGACCAGTATCCGTGGTGTCCACCACGTACTCTGGGGAGCAGAGTTCCAGGGGCATGAGCACAAGGTCGCGTCTTCATGACCAGTATCCGTGGTGTCCACCACGTACTCTGGGGAGCAGAGTTCCAGGGGCATGAGCACATGCCCCACTGAGGCCAAGGCCTCACAACCCCGAAAGGATCGTCGGGATAAGCAACCGGAAGGGCACGCATACGTCAACGTGCACTTCCCCGAGGATGCCCCGAAAGGGGCCCCAGGGGCTAACATCCCCTTTTTACCTGCCATACTGGTAGAGGGCCCACCAGCCCGACTCCCATGGTGTGTGTGGGCTATGGACCCATGGTCTGAGAAGTTGGAGCCAGAGAGGCTGCCATCCCCGCCCTCCGACGATGATTGGTATGAGGAGCCTGAAGAGGCTTGTATGGAATCCCCTGTGCCGCACGAGACGGCGGCACAACATATGGCACGTGAACGGCGCAACAGCAATTGACAGGCCAAGATGGAACGTCGGGTGCAGGATAGCGCCAAGTGAGGAGCTGCCCTCCTTGAGGACCAAACCGGGCGCATCCCTGATGCACTCGGTGTTGTGATCTATCATGATCACACTATTGAGCGCCAGAACTCATTCTTTGGCGTGGGGTTAGCTCCCCAATTCTATTGGTTGCCAGTGACCAATACCATCTTTGTCGGGCAAGAAGCCCGCGCAGCCAGGTCCTTCAAGACCGATAAAGAGGGCAACGCCGTGGCGATGCCCCACAACAGTAAGGTGTACCAAGTGGCACCTCGCGGGTTTCCCCGCAGACTTCATGCACTGGTTAACAACCTGTTTATGCCGATTCATCAGCGTCAGTTGGGCTACCTCTTGCTCAACGAATTCAAGCGGGTGGCGCTCAACTGCCACCCTACGGCCCGAGACAGAGCTATGTCTCATTTACTCAACGAGGTCGAGTATAGGACTATCGCGGTACCCTTTGCAAGTCCAGAGGAGTGGGAGAATGTTTGGCAAATGATTGTGCCATTGTGGCTCTATCGCCGCAAAGAGGGAGGGAAAATTGCCTTCGTCGGCCTTACCCTCCCTGATCCAAAGCAACCATTTGCTTTGGACTACCTGGGCTCATATGCCCTCCTCTATGGACGTCCTGGGACGTCCAACGTATGGACCAGTCTGGCCATGGACCATGCCATGCGCATTCATTGGCGCAGCCTCTTTGGGTTTGCGCTTGTACGCACCCTCAGCGCCAGCTGCACCTCCAAGTCCATGGTACACAAGTACCTGGCCTATGTCTTCGCAAGGCCAGGCCTCTACAAAGAGGCCGTGGCTGAGTACGAGGCAGCCATGGGGCAAGTCTTTGTGCCCCTCCACGCTGACGACCCTAACTTCGAGGCTCAGGCTGTGGACATCCCAGAAGCGTCAGCTTCCGTGTCCACCACTTCGGACACGTTACGTGTCCTTCTTCATAATCAAATCCCGGTCAGCTGGGCTGACCATGCATATACTTATGGGGTCACCTACTTGGCCCATTTATTCTTCAGCGACAGCCAGCTCTACAACGAGGCAGCCGCTATCAATGATGAGAGGCTACAACACCTCGACCATTACGGTACACCCCAGTCCATCGCTCAGTGAGATGGGTGGCGCGAGGCTACTATTGGCGATCGCCAACGCCTGATGCTCCAGCAGCAGGACAGTCGTCGTGCTTATAACGACGCGCTCACCAAGGGGATGTACCTCCTCATCAGGCAAGACATTCATGCCCGCAAGATCTGGATGTGCCAGTACCCGTCCGACACTGGGGATCTTCCTGATCCCCAACCACCTGTCCTGGGGTCAACTATCGACCCCAACCTCACACTGTCCCCCCTCCGGGACTATGACGACTCCCTGCCAGTAGCAGGGCCTTCAGGCACTTCCTATGCGCCCGCACCCGAGGATGAACTCCTCGACTACGACATGGACAACGCAACTGCCGATCCATTCTGGGAGCCTGGGGACTCTCCCATTGCCCCCGTCTCTGACTTACCGACGGCCTGACCGTTGTATTATCTCAAGACTGTAGCTCGGTCTGATTGGGGGGTGTGTAGCGTAGTCCGCTATGTGGCGTTGGCCACATAGCTTTACTTACTGTAGTAGATATTATATTATATTTATTATAATATAATATTAATATATTAATTACTTTACCCTATATATACATACATATGTGCTGCTTATTAAGCAGCTTATTTTGTGTTTGTACTACATAGTCAATAGACCAGACTGGTCTGATTCTGTGCAGTGTGAACATTAAGCTCACAACTTCCTGTAACTTTGTTACACTGAAGGACCCATTGTGCTCTGAGGCCTTGGAGCACCCAGATGACCACCCATGCTTCAAGACAGATGTGGAAGAACTGTTGTGGATGTGAAACATTTGCAACCATGATGTTGTTTGCCTGCTGCGAGATTGAAGCCTCATCACTGCCATACTTACGCAGGCTCATGAGGTGGTGGGCCATTTTGGAGCTGCCAAAATGCTGGAGTACCTGAGGCAGTGGTACTGGTAGCCTCAGATGTACACAGAAGCTATAAAGTTTTTCTAGACATGTGTTGCATGTCAGAGGGCAAAAACTAGTAACCAGAAGCCCATGGGGAAGCTGCATTCCCTGCCTATCCCAGTTAAGCCATGAGACTCTATTGGAATGGACTTTGTGGGACCGTTCCCAGAGGCCAAGGGATCTAATTACCTTTGGGTTATAATTTGTCACATGACAAGCATAGTGCACTTGATTCCAGTGCACACAACAATGAAAGCCTCTGAGCTTTCTTGGATTTACCTCAAGAATATTGTGAGGCTTCATGGCCTCCCAAGTTCGATCATGAGTGACCAGGGATTTGAAGTTCATGTCACTATGTTGGCATGAGCTGCACAAGTTGCTTGGAGTGAGACTGTTGATGTCCACATCATTCCACCCTCAGACAGATGGGCAGACTAAGCGAGCCAATTGTAATGTGGCTCAGATATTCTGGATGGTGGTCAGGTCTGACCAATGGGATTGGGTTGACAAGATTCTGCTGACTAAGTTTGCAATGAATGCCAGTGTATCAGAGACCACTGAATATGCATCATTCAAACTAAATTGAGGTTGAACTTGCTGTACTTCAAATGGAAGAAATGCAAGCTCTACTCTGAAGCAATTAATTGTCTTGGATACAAAAATTGATAGTCAGGGCATTCACCCTGACAAGGACAAGATAGATTGTATATGTGAGTGGAGAGTGCCCCAAATGTATAATGACTTTCAGAGATTTGTGGGCTTGGTGAACTATATAGGTAATTGTTTGCCTGATATTACCACTTACACAGGGCGGCTAATATCCATCATGCAGAATGGAGCACCATTCATATAGTGGCCCATTCATCAGCAATGCTTTGAGATAATAAAACACATCTGCTCAAAAACCCCTGTGATCTGTCCCATCAACCCAAGGCAATCTGAGCCTATATGGCTCATATGTGATGTCTCAAAGACTGGATTCAGGGCCATGTATGGCCAAGGTCAAACTTAGCAAACATGCTGTCTTGCTGGATTCATGTTGAAGAAGTTCACATCAGCACAGCAGAATTATGTGGTGCACAAACTGGAAACATTGGCAATACTTGAGGCACTCCTCAAGTGGGAAGACAAGCTGATGGGATATAAGATCCACATCATCACCAATCATAAAGTGGTGGAGTTCTTCAAAACTCAAGCATCTTTATCCTCCAGACAGTGCTGGTGGATTGACTACATGTCACAGTACCAGTTTGACATAACATATGTCAAAGGTGAACTCAATAAAGTCACCGACTGTCTCTTGAGATACTTTGAGAGTGATAGCACTATTGAGTATCATGATAGTTATGAGTATGTCAATGCAGATATACGCATTGATCCCCAAGGTGACAACCTCCCCTATTATCAATACAAGGAGGTCAAGGAGCATGTAGTAGAGCTCTGGGCAATGCAAGCATGAGAGCTACAGTGAGGTAGGCATGTAATGGAGAGGTGTGAAGCACAGGACATGGAAGCTGAGCAGCTTAGGCTGGCTCAGTAGGGCCCAAGTCTACAATCAGAAGGCTTGGAGTGGGAGCCATCAGGGCAAAGATATTGGGAAATAACCCTTGCTATTATGTTGAACTTGCATGGAGGAGCCAATGTGCCCCCCCCCCCCAGTAGTCACAAACAACTTTGGAACCATGGTTAAACAGTTGTATCTGAAGGAATCATTGTGTGCTGAGATGTTGGAACATTCAGACAACCATCTACACTTCAAGGTTGATAGGTCAATGCTAAAGAACTGTTGTGGATGCACGATATCCACAACTGTGACATAGTCTGTCTGCTATGGGATTGGAGCCTCATCACTGCTATACTTATGCAGGCTCATGATGTGGTGGGCCATTTTGGAGCCAGCAAGATGCTGGAGTACCTGAGGCAGTGATACTGGTGGCCACAGATGTATATGGAAGTTATGAAGTTTTGCCAGACATGCATTGCATGTCAGAGGGCAAAAACCAGTAACCAGAAGCCTGCTGAGAAGCTGCATTCCCTGCCGATCCCAGTTAAGCCATGAGATTCCATTGGAATGGACTTTGTAGGACCATTTCCAGAGACCAAAGGGTTTAACCACTTTTGGGTGGTAATGTGCCACATGACAAGGCCTGACTAACAAGATTGGGTTGACAAGATCCTGCTAACCAAGTTTGCAATTAATGCCAGTGTTTCAGAGGCCACTGGATATGCACCATTTGAACTAAATGGAAAGTACATGCCCTTCATGATCTGGGAACTCAGAGGAGTTGAGGTGGTGCACAAAGGCATAAGGGACTTTGTGCAGCAAGCATTGGAGAATCTGGTGAATGCACACAATGCTATTATTGCAGCATGAGTCTTCCAGACTCAGCATGTGAATGAGTGATGGAAATCAGACCCAGAACTAATGCAGGGCATGTTAGTGTACTTGTCAATGGAGAATTTAAACCTCTCCAAGAGGAGGGTGAGTAAACTGTGTCTAAAATTCATTGGACTCTATAGGATTTCTGGAGGCTGAGCCCATGCACCATCAAACTATGTGCTGAAATTGCCTGCAGCATTGCAGGCAAGGAGAATTGTCCCCAGATTCCATGTTTCACTGCTCAGACCTTATAAGGCAAATGATGATGCCTTGTTTCCAAATTGGATAATGCCTAAGACATATGACTTTGGAGCAAGTGATGAACAAGAGTGGTTTGTTGAAGAAATACTGAAACTTGGTGGTTGAACAGGAAGAACCTCAAATTCAAGGTTTGGTGGAGTGTGGGAGACACAACATGAGAGTCACTCAGTACATATTCAAAGCTGGCAGCTTTGGATTGGTATTTGGAATTGCAAGGGGTTCAGCAGCCAAGGCAGCTATCTAAGTGCTCATGTGCTTATATAAGATTAGGCTGGACCAGTATCAGATCAGATGTCATTTTTTGATCAGAAATGATAAGATTGATGCAATCAGATCTATTGTGCAAAGCAAGCTGAGAAAGGCTTTGCAGGCAGCAACAATGTGTTTCCTGGACAATGTGCCAAAGGGATCAGGAGCTGGGAAAATCATGTTTTTCCTGCCTGCAGTACAATTCAAAACTCCACACCAGTCATATGTGCCAGATCCACCTCATCAAGACTTGTGTACAGACAACAAGGTGGAAAATTGTCTTCCCATGCTAGCTGCTATGGGCCTTGCCAACAATGGCAATGCCAGTGATTATGCACTGAGTGCTGAGGATACCCTGTTAGAAGAAAAGATGGTGGCACAAAAAAACTTGCAGTTGAATCACAACCACAAGGCAGCTGCTGACAAGCAGGCCAAGATTGACCGCAATAAGTTAGAGCAGGCTACGGGGCATATTCCCAATAGGTTAGAAGTGTTTGGAGAGGGGAACACCACTAAGCATTCCAACTGGTTCTTTGGTGGCATGCTAGAATGCCATTTTTACTACTCACAGTTGTCAAACACCATCTTTGTGGGAGATGAGGCACTGTGGGCCCAGGAGCAGGAGAAGGAGAAGGGAATGAGGTATCATCATACCTCAATACTCTTGACAAAAACTGCACTGCAGGGGTTCTCCATGAACCCCCAAGAAGCCTGCAAGTTGCTGGTGCTGGTGAAAAACAAGATGAAGGCACTGCCACTTTGCATTGAAGCCTACTACCTTCTGCACAAATTCCAGTGCATATCTATGAATTATAGTTGACCATGGAGGGAGCTGGTCTGTGGTCCTAAATTTGAACAAATCCTCCTCCTCTTGACCTTGATGACTAGCAAATGGACCTGGCCATTCTACCTACACCTGAAAAGTACCTCCAATAGAAAGGGCAGGAAAGCAAGCCTGTGTTCATGCTTGCCAAATTTGACTCAGAAGGTATTTGACATATCTTTGACCTTGACCACCTAGCACAGAACATGCTTTATTTTTTGTGCCCTGGTATGATGAATGCTGTCTTGGGCATTGCCATGGACTATGTGTTCCATACTCACTTCTGTACCTTTCTGGGGCACACCATTACACAAGGTGTATCACCTTAAGGGTGACCCTAAAGCTGCTTTGCCAGGGTGCTGGCCTTTATTGTGGCTCAACCTGGAATGTATCATGAAGCTATTCAAGCCCACAATGCAGCCAACCCCAGTCAGCTGTTTGTGCTGATATCATGGACTGATGTGCAGTTCATGACCCCCCATTTTGAAGACTCCATGTTGGCCAACATCAGTGAGACCGACATATTAAGAGTCCTGTTAGCAAATTGTGTGCCAGTAGAATGGATAGACCATGCCTATACCTTTAGTATGGTCTACCTGGAGAGCCGTTTCTGGGCACCAAATGTGTTATTGGATGTGTACCATGACATCAACAATAAATGGCACTGTAGACTTGATATCTATGGTGAGCCACCTGCAATTCTGCAGTGGGATGGTTGGAGGACCCCTACTGTGGATGATGTAATCTGCCTTCAGGCACTTCTTGTGTGAGAATTTGCTCAAGGTCATTTGTACCTTGAGGAAGGATTTTATTACCCTGTTAGGATGGAACCCTGTTGCCATGATCTGTAGATGCATGGTCCACACCAAGGACTGCTACCAGTCGGTGAATTCCCCTCTCATGAGAGTGTCTACCTTAGCTAACACCAACTTTGATATGGCCACCTTTCTCAAGAGTGAACTACACCATCTGCCATCTGCATGAACATGGCAAGCATTACTTATAGTTATTGTTGGCTAACATCAACACTTAACAAACTACAAGAGATGTCTTATTGGTCTTGTGGGGAAGCTTGTGGAAGCCACCCTTCTAGAGACTGTAACCAGTCTGAAAGGGGAGCATGTAACCAAGTAACTTAGAGCCCAAGCTCTAGGTCTAACTTTAACTTTATGTCTTACCGAACAACCTCCTTGTTGTTCAGTAGATCCAGATGAGACCGTGTAGTATGTATCACTGTAATTTATATATTACTAAATTATATAATATACTAAATATAATCATTGCTGATACCTTACCTAAGGTAGCTTTTTGTTACATTACTCATAGGACTGAATTGAATATCAATCTGGTTCTGTGGTGTAACTATAAGCTACTGACATTGTTTCACATGTTGAGTATAAATGAGAGAGTTCCAAGGTCTTTTATGTTATATATGTTTAAGAGCTCCTGCTTAGTTTTCTTGGCTTCCTCTTGGCTAGTTGAGACTCCAAAGATGTTGTTGGTGAAGGTATTTGTGACAGTGTGGGCATTTCCATTTATTCTTGTCTGCACGCATGGGTCTGCATAGGAAGTTCAAATGCCTAAGTCTTTGTATGCTTTATCAAGGGTCCAGAACCAGTCTCTACTACCCTGCATCAGACTATACAGGGTTTTTAGCAGCTTGGCCTTCTTTCCCTCAATTTGTAAGAGTGACCTCTGGAGGCTATGGCCCAGTCACACAGCTGGCAAAGGGAGATCCAAAGTATATTAGAGTATATATCAACAATATCATAATAACTACTCACCTGGCAGAGGAAAATCCAAGAAGAACAAGTCTAGAGATTCCCTATGCCAGGTTGGATGCTTCTAGGGCCTCTGTCAGGTTCTGCTGACAACAGGGGCTTCCAATGGCAAGTGGGTCCTTACTAGGTGGACTCAATGTCTACAGGGTATCTCTAGCAGCAGCAGGGTGAGCTCCAGAGTTTGAAGGTGCAAAGGAGTAGGATCCCAGGCTAAGCCTGAGATATGGTGAAGGGGAGTTGGGTGAGATGGAGAGACAATGAGGAAGTGATCAGGGAGAGACTAAGATCAGGAGATGGAAGAGAAGATCAAAGTGAGATTTAGTGAACCAGGAGACTTGTGAGAAGAAGAAAATAGATTGAGCAAGTTGTATAAGATAGACAAATGAGTATAAAGGCAGAAGTTATGACAATATCAAAACTACTGTGATGAGCTACTGGCTATGAGTTAAATACCTGCATTGAGTAAGCTCCAGGTTGACCAAGTGAGGTCTCAAGCAGCATCCTATGTGGCTAGTCCTGTGTGGTGTATTGCTTGGATACAAGTCCTGTGCAATGTATAGTCTGGGTATGGGTGTGGCACCTTCTGGGCTGATCAGGGGTGGCATCAGGTGCCGGCAATGATCAGGTGGTTGAACAATGGGGTGGGGCATCAGGCACCAGCAATGATCAGGGGTTGAATGGTGGGGCAGAGTGCTGGAGTGCCAAGGAGTGTGCCTGGGGCCCTGGGGTGGGGTTGGGGGTGAGTCTGAGGTGCTGGTTATAACAGCCTCTGAAGCATGGAAAACAACTGTACAGTACAACAAAACCTTAAAAACTCAAAAATTGCCTAAATAAACAACTGCACAAACAAGGCAGGAAGACTCTGGACTTTGGAAGTCAGAAAGGCAAACTCTGGCTTATGTAAGCAGTCTAAAAGCAGTGCTGAAGGGACCACACTTGTCTGAATGAGCTACGATTCATGCCTTCAGCACAAATTTCATAGCAAGCCTCCACCCTAACCTCACTTCGTTCAGTTAGGGCTCCAAATATGTATATAAGTAATTCAGTCTCCACCCCAACCTCACTTTGTTCAGTTAGAGGTTCCAAATATGTATCTTAGTAACTCAACTTCTATCATAATCTTACTTTCATTATGTCTTACTGATTCCAGCATAAGTTGTTAACAAATAGAGAGTTTCACATTTATCAAAAAATGATGCTACAATGCCAAATTATATATATTCTATTAGTACAGTATGAACAAATATCAAGTTAGATGCTAAAATATAAAAGTTAGTAATAAGTAAGTAATTAACAATCACACTCACATTTGTAAACCCAAGAAATAATGCTACAATTCCAAGTTATATGTACAATATCAAGTTAGATGCTAAAATGAAAAGTTAGATGCCAAAATATAAAGTTAGTAATAAGTATATAATTAACAATTATACTTACATTTGTAAACCATTAAGAACTTCTTGATACACAATATTTGCAGTCATTTTTGATGTATTTTCTTCTGACAAAATCACTTTGATATGATCTCCTGATGTGCATCGAGAAAGTGCAACATAGAGTTGGCCATGTGTAAAAACCAGTGATTGAAGGTCCAATCCAACATGCTTGACTGATTGCCCTTGAGACTTGTTGATAGTCATAGCAAAGGCCAATCGAATTGGAAACTGTCTCCTGCATAATGGTATGGGCAAATCCTCTTCAGAGGCATCTAGATTGACCCTTGGAATCAAAACAGTTGAACCTGCAAACTTGGCATCTCCACTGATAATACGACATCTGAGGACTCTAGTGCTGATGTGAGTGACAATCATTCTTGTTCCATTGCAAAGTCCTTTGGTTGTGTCCAGATTTCTGAGAAGCATGACAGGAACTCCAATCTTCAAAGCCAGTTTAGCCAAAGGCAAACTACTGGCTTTCAAAGAGTTGAGATATTCCACAGGATATAATGCAAGGCCATCAGGATTCCTGTTATCAGAAAGAACAGAATCTGCACTCTGTAAGATCCTTTCTTCCCCTGGATACCTCTCTAGAACTTCTGCATTGATCTCCTCTATATCTGAGTTCTTGCCAGAGAGAATAGTCTGGTCCAGGTAATACTAATCATTTTGAGGATGACCAATATCAGGATATGTAGAAGAAATCAATCCAGTAATAGAATTGTCATCACAGATCATCTTTTCAGGCAGTTTGACTGTTTCTCCAGGTCCTAGATTTTTCCCTGCACCAACATCCAACAACCAAGCTGCATGAGCAATATTCTCTGCAGTCTGATCCAATCTCATATTTTGGACCAAGTAGTGGACTTGGATATGATCCCAAAGTCGGCCCCTTTTGAGTGAAGCAGCAATCATCTGCTGCCTGAGTCCATGTGGAACCACTGGAAGAGTTTGTCTAAAGTCCCCTCCAAAAACCACAGTAACTCCACCAAAGGAAATGTCGTTATCGAAGATGTCCCTGAAGCCACCATCTACAGATTCAATGGCATTTTTGTGTTGCATTGAAACTTCATCCCAAATAACAACTTTGGTGTGAAGTATGAGCTGTGATAACTGGGTTCCTCTCTTGATATTGGCAATGGATGTGTCAAGAGCAGGAATGGGAATTTTGAATCTTGAATGAGCTGTCCTACCCCCTTCCAACAATAAGGCAGCAATGCCAGATGATGCTACACATAATGCCACATCTCCATTGGAACGAACTGCAGCAGCCAGAGTATTGCAGACAAAGGTTTTGCCACATCCTCCAGCACTGTGAATAAATAGCATCCTGCCCAAATTGTTGTTCACTGAGTTCATGACAGCATCAAAGGTCTCCAGTTGTTCCACATTGAACTTGGCCTTGTTCCTCTCCACTCTTTGCTTGAGCTCTTCAACATCATAATTAGTTTCATCTTCTAAAAGTCGATTGCCTAGAAGAATGATCAGTATTCAAGTCAATCTTTTATGCAAATGCCAATTACCTGGAACTATGTTCCAATTCTGTTGAGCCTCTGGCATGTTGGGAAAGTCTTTCAGAGTTTTTCCAAAATTCATCGAAGTGTCATTGATGAGATAAAGGCCATAGTCATAAATATCCTCATTGGTAAAGATCTGGTCTCTGTACTGCCTAGTATGTTCCAATCTGTGTTGAAGATCATCACAGATAGAATGCTTGAATTCATTCCATAGAGCCTCAGGAGTGGCAGGAGCACAGTAGAATAGAATAGTGCAAAACAGCTGTCTGAGAGCTGATCCTAGTTGGATTGGAGCAGCTTCAGTGAGACACTGCCTCCATTCTGCATCATCCTCCAAAAGACCTAGAGCCTTGCATGCTTCTTGATAAGTGGGATAGATATGGCCATTGACTGTCCTGAGATCAGCCCATGAAGTTGCATTGGTTACAACAGTCAAGAGCATCCTGAGATAGAACCTTTCTCCCTGCCTTGGTGAAGCAAAGTACATCCTTCCAATTGCTGTCCCTCTCTGCCTCTCCTTCCAACTCTGTTTAGATGCTTCATAAACAAACTTGGTTGCAAAGTTCTGATAAGTGGTGTTATTATTGGGAAACCTGGTATTGGCTTCAAACCAAGCTGTGAGTGCAGTCTTGTCTGCATTAGGTCTAGCAGCCACCACCTGTATCGGTTCATCATCTGAGAAATAGACTTCATGCTGGTTTTCCAAGTGCACAGGCAATCTGTACACTGAAGGATATTCAGCATGCATGTTGAATTCAAAGATGTGCCAGCAAGCCTCAGGAGCAGAAATGTATCTGGCATCCAAGTGTTCCTTGATTTCATCCCTCTCCTCCCTAGCAATCTCCAAAGTTGTCCTATCATGGCCCTTGTAGATGTACTTGTAAATGTATTTGATTGCATCCACTGAAGCACAGACTTCCACATTGATATGACATTGGAATTTGGCTGAGAGATATGGATTGTATGGGACAACATTATGATTGTCATAACGACGACCATGCTTTTCAAAAAAGCGGCCATTGTTAGGTCTGGCATATTGGGGATAGCCATCATCACCATACTGTATAGCTTCCTGAAATTCCTTAGGATATCTCTTGGAACATTTGCCATCTACCATGCACTTGGCATTGGGAAAATCTGCTCCACATGGACCATGAACCATATTGGTAGTAACAACCTAATAACAAAGGTCAGTCACTGCATTGATAATTCAAGCAAAGCCAATACCTGATACAATTGAGGCTGAGTCACTAGATCAGGAATTTGAGCAGAAACAATAGTGTCCACATGAGCTGCATCTTTGATCTTGTCATGATGATGGAAAAAGATCAAGATATGTATATGTGGAAGTCCCCTCTTTTGAAATTCAATGGTATGGACAGATGCCACACATTTTCCAAATAAACCATCTTTTATGTCCTTCAAAAGAGCATTCTTCTTGAGTTCAAATACTCTAGCAACAAAATCTGGACGATCAGAAGCTGTTTGCCTCTTTCCATTAACCATAGGTTCTTTTAGCAAAGCCTCTTCTATTTCAGGCCACTTTGGATTGGCAGTCATGGTGATGAAGAGATCTGGTTTATGAAAGTGCCTGCAAATAGCCATAGAGTCCTGGAATAGTTGCTGCATATGTTGTTCACTTCTAACATGAGAAGAGGGGAGGACCACACATCGGCTCTGTCTGTGTAAGTCTTCATCTCCAGTAGCTGCATCAACCACTCCTTGATAGACTTCAGCCCTAATCTTCTTTTGATTCTGTCTGACCCAGTTGAGCTTTGATTGTTCTATTGATGCCCATGCATCCACAACATATTGCTGGAACAGTCTGCCACTCCAAAGCAATGCAGCATTAGCTTCCAAAGCTCTCTGCTGCAGCCTATATGCATAATATGCAGTTTGGCTGACATTTTTGGCTCTTTGTTCTCCTGCTGGTCCAAATTGAGATTGAATATTGGTGTGAAATCCAGGTTCTCCAGTTGGAAATATGACAGTATAGTTCAAGGAAGTATAATAGGGATGCAAATGGCTGATTCACTTTAATTGACCTCCATGCAGATGCAGGACTATATCATGGTGATCCGATCATTCTTCAGAACCATCTCCTGGTATAATTGCAGCAACTCCTTCCTGTTCATTAGGGTTGTTATAGCGTCGATGGTCTTCAAAGTCAGCCCTCAGTTGAACAGAAAGCCTTTGTGGTTGGCCTTCAGGTACTTCTGTCATAATCTGCTTTGCAAGCTTGTATAAGCCAATAAAGGGATTGACTCTATGAAGCATATCCTGCAAAGAGGCCATTATCTGAGGATCCAATCTAGGATTGCTTCTCTGACGAAAAGCCAATTGTTGATTGTGATCATAGAAGTAGAGTTGTGCATACACAGGATGATCACCTTCAGTTGGAAGCAAAGCACCTGTCAGATGATGGAGCTCTCCATTAATCCTAAAGCTGTATGGTCCAGGAGCATTGGTAATTGCCTGGTCAATTTTGACTCCCAGAGATGTAAATGCAAAGGCTGCATTGTATTGGCAAATAGATGCTTTAAAAGCATCAGAAAGAGCATGATGGCCTTGGAGTAAGCCAAGCAGTTCTGGTGGAGCATCTGCAAGTTTGGCAAAGCAGCTCTATGCAAAGCAGGCATTCTAGGTATAGGATTCTGTAAAGGAGCATCCCAACCTTCAGG